>JAASFU010000287.1:0-29689 GCA_023333955.1 Globisporangium paroecandrum | reverse complement strand
CTCTCTCTCTCTCTCTCTCTCTCTCTCTCTCTCTCTCTCTCTCTCTCTCAGATCCCAACTTGACCTCCAGTAAGCGAAACACAGCAACACCAAGCAACTGCAACAGCACAAGCCAACAGGCAGCTTCGCCTCAACAAGCAATCTCAACAAGGCACCCGTCGGAGCAAGATGATGGTCACGTCGCTGCCGCAGTCTCAAGGTCGAAAGGCTCCAGCCTCTCCTGTGAAGAAGAATGGAGCCATGAAGCCCTCGGCGCTCCAGCTTCAGCCTCCAAAGGCCAAGACCAAGCAGAATCTTCAGCACGAGGCGCTCGCGTTCCCGTCGGGAGCCAAGTCGCCGATCAAAAAGCACCTCAAGAATGCTGCGATGACCAAGTGGCAGAGCAATCCAGGGAGCCCCATGCATCGCACTCAACCAGCAACAAGAGCGCAGGTCCCGCAGACAAAGCAAGTTGCGAACAAGCAAACTCTAGCAACAACTCCAGTCTCCAGTGCAGCGAAAATGGCGACCCTGAGGTAAGCAAACCCCATTACGTAAGTACCCCATAGTCGATCTCCAGCGCATCATTCTAACGAAGCAGTTGCATGGCCTTGTGCGTGTGGGTCTCTCTGTAGAGCGTCGATCATCCAGATGATGTTCGGACTCTTGGACCAGGACCAGGAAACCGTCCAGGGCACGATCCCGATCCTCCAGGCTTTGGCTGCACTGCCGCTTGAGAACCCGTCGGTGCGCCATGAATGTCAGCAGATGCTTCAGAAGCTCTACAAGTCGTCCTTCAGCCCTTCCAAGCAGCACCACCACCACCGCCAGATTCCCCAGGACCACGACCCGCGCTTCGACGCCGCTTCAGACGTCCCAACCTCCGAGGGTAACGGTGACAACGACAGCGACCTAGCTGGGTTCATCATGCCACCGCCTTTTGTCTACGGGTACGACAACATCCCACCGTCAGCATCATCGGCAGTTAGGAAACGCGGTGGCCGCTCCATGAAGGATAGTGGCCGCGCCAAGAGCCTCAGTCTCCACCACTGCAAGGAGTTTCTGCTCGCGTGCGCCAACGAGATCCACGAACTCGAAGACGAGAACCCAAACTTTGACTACGCCGAGGACACTAGCTCCGAGACGACGTCCGGTGGTCAGCGTCGCCACCGCAAGAGCGATTTCAACAAGAACAGCAACGCGATGACGACAACGATGCTGGAGATGCTCACGCCTCGCAGCAGGTTCAGTAGCAATGGCAATCTCAAGTGGCGCGCGACCGACTTCGCGTCCACCGCGGCGTCGTCTGCGTCTGTCGTGACGGGGATCGCATTGAACGACGACCTGGAGGACGTGCAAGGCGACCAGGGCTCCGAGTTCTCGGAGGTGGTGCGTCGCGCCGACTACCTGAGCGACTTTGACAACGACGACGAAATTGACGGGAATGGAGACCGGGCAGCCAAGCAGCGCGCTGTTCGGGAGATTGCAAGCGTTCGTGATCGCGTACTCTACCGCCAGGCGATGCACCAACTCCAGAAGAAGAAGGCGAGCCCAACGTCTTCATCCTCGAGCCCAAGGGAGCTGCTGCTGCTCAAGCACCGCGTCTTCACCGCGCTCAAGCAGAACGGACTTCAATCGCGCCGCAATGCGTCGAGGAAGCAACTCGCGTTCCAGTTTCTCAAGACCAACTTGCAGCAAATGCGCATCAAGCGGAACACGATGACGAAGCTGCGGATCGCGGCCTCGCGCAGCTCTGCCCACACCACCACAACCAACAGCAGATCGGCAATCAACAAGCTCACGACGACAGGCGGTCGTCGCCCTATACTAGCGCCTTTGGATACCAGCACGCGCATGAAAATGCTCCTGAGCCAGCACTTGGACCTGGTCTTCGTCGTGCTCTGCACGGTCTTCATGCTGAGCATGCTGAGCTGAGTGCCTGCAACCTTGAGCATCGAGGACTGAAGAACTGGGTCATATCTACGCAGAACAACCACAAAGCGCAAAGGATTAGAGACTACACCCAATTCTAGCTATCGATAAACACAAGTGCCTACCTCCATATACTCGCCACCAATCCGACCAAGAAGCCAGGAGTTGCACTCACAAACACAATCAGATACAAGTATATCAAGCCCCCAACCAGTACCAAAGCATCTTCGTCAACGAATATCAGACGCATGCACACACACTCACTACACACTCCTGAATATAGAGAGTTTGGAATTAAATTACTGTCGATCTTTTTCGGCCTCCTCTCGGGCGGAAAGCTGCTCTCTTGCTCGCTTCCCCACTCCATTTGTCGGCTCATACACACTCACTTTTGCTTTGCTGCTTGCTTGCTCTACGCTCCTCCACTTCTTCTCGTTTCCCCTCCTCCACAGAAAGAGCACGACTGACTGAATGGCTGGTATCGACTGGCTTTGCTGGCAAAGTGCTCATAACCACCACCCGCCCACAAACGCGTTCGTTCCTCGTTCTCAGGGGCTGACTGCTCTCTCCTCCTCCTCTGCGTTCATCCGCTCTCTTCTTCTCCCACATACGGCGGCTCTGCTGCTGCGCTGTCTTCCACAAAATCGTTGCTATCTCCTGTCGTTGTTGTTGTCATGTACGCCACTCCCATTTACTTCTCTTCACTCTCTCTCATTCTCTGGACGTTGTTCTTGGTACTTGTGTTGCTTGGTCTCTCTCTCTCTCTCTCCATTTCTCTATCATACTTTATCGAAAGTTGGCGGACGATCGCAGCTGGCCGTCGTTCTTGTCAGCGAGGAACGTGCCGCTGGGCACGACGCCAAAGTCCGTGAAGCGGCCCATGCCGGCGCCGCTCTGCACGGCGAGCGCCACGTGGAGCGCGCGCAGCCAGTCCTTCATCTCGGCCTCCGAGTACGCGGCAAGCAGCACGCGCCGCCCTCCTTTGCCGCGCACGGCGAAGCGCCAGACCGTGGCGTGCTTGCCGTCGTAGATCGAGTCGCGTGGCATGATCTCCACCGACTTGGGCGAGCACTGCGCCAGGTCGATCTCACCGCGTTTGCGGCCCTGCTCCTCGCGGAAGAACGTGATCTTGGCGCTCGTGAGCACCACGTGGCGCACTTTCCAGCCGCCGCTGCTCAGCAAACCAAAGCCCTGCTTGAACAGCAGTCCGGTCTTGAGCGGCGCTGTGGGTGACCCACGGTTCAGTCGCGACGCCGACACGAGCAGCGACTCGCGCGAGAGCTGGAAACCGTGCTCGTCCACAACCATGGTGCGCGGCAGGCGGCTCGGGTCGCACAGGATCGCGTCCACATCGTGATCGACCTCGTCCTCGTTCGCGCCTTCGAGCAGCGGCACCTCGGCCGAGAACGGCATGGACATGACGCACGTCAGCAGGTCGTCGTCGTCGCCGTAGAAGAACTCGGACCCTTCGTCCGCGCTCTCGTCTGCGTCATTCAAACCGCCGCCATTCATGCCGCCAGTCGCATCAAAGTAGTCACCGTTCTCGTAAATGCCGAACTCGTCCTCGCCGTCCGGGTCGTCGGTTTCCTCGTCCTCGTCTGCGTTCGTCTTCTCGGTCGTGCGCGTGGACGACGTGCGGCTCGCGCGGTCGCTGTCTCGCCCATTCGCGGCACTCCGCTTCTTCATCGTATTCCTGTGGTCGCCATAGTTCTCACATCCGTCTTCACTGCCGTCGCCGTCCTCGCTCGTGGCGTCCATCATGTGCGGCTTGACGGCGTGCGCCATGGCCGCGAGCATCTGCGCGCGCTGCGGGTTCACGCGGGAGAAGCGCGAGGAGCGAAACTCGAGGATGCTCGGCCGCATGTGGTCGTCATGCGCGCCGGCAGCCATGCCCAGGCCCACGGGCACGGGCTCTTCCATCATGGGCATCGTCGTCGCTCGTGTGGCGTTGGCACTAAGAAGCGTGGCTCTGTGCGTCTGGCTGGGGTCGTCTGTGGCGAAGAGGTACGCAGACACGGCGTCGTCGGCGCTGTTCCGGGAAGGTGACGAAGGCGGTGGCGACGGGGGTTTCAGATGCGCCAGCGGCTGCGGGTAGTGCGGGTTCTGCTTCTGCTGCACGTGGAACCACGAGGGCATGTCGAGCGGGCACGAGCGCTTCTACTGTACCTACCGAGTGCGTGAGTGCGTATGGGCTGGGGGCTTCGATGCCTGCAGATAGAGATGGAGTGGCGGACCGAGCAATCGCGTTGTTGTCGTGGGATTGCGGTCTGAGCCTGAGGGAGCGGACAGACACCGCGGCAACACACACGGGAACAGGACGCCAGCCAAAAAGGCTCGAAGAGACCGGCAGACAGGACCGTACCGTACCGAACAAACGAAAAGACTGACTACCCCTCGCCCTAGGGAGGATTTCGAAACCAGAGAAGCGTTACGCTGATGGGAGTGTGGAAGAAGAAGGCCGCGCAACAATTGAAAAGGGGGAAAATTACCATGGAGCGACATAACGTTGCACGAGTGAGCATAAATTCTGTCGTTTTGCGCATTTGTTGAAAATACAACAGGATCGAACTTGCTTCCTCAGTTCATCCACATCCCCAGGCTGTAATTTATCTAGATCAGAAAAGGTGGTCTACCAACTGTCCAACCCAGGCATAGAGACTGCAAACCGATTAGCAAGCCGGATAACGAGGTGGGAGAGATCACACAATCGTCCGGAAAGTGCATCGTATACTCATTTTTAACTAGTTCCGCCAAAAGAAATTATTGACTCCCATACAAATGTCTCCATAAATGGTAGAGAGACGCGAGGGAAGAGGACAGCAATCGCATCCTCCCAACTAAATCCATTATTCATGTTTCTCTAGCCCCCACAAAATGTCAACCCATTGAGAAGGTGACTGGATTTCGAGCTGAAGCGGCCCTTGATCGTCTCACTCCTTCTCGTGTCTCTTTGGCTCTTGGCTGGTCGTCCACAAAAAGCTAATCGCACCAGAAGATCTGTTGTCCAGATTTCGCTCGAAATGTGCTGGAGACATTTCGAGCGAAAGAAAATAGATTCTTTCCAGCAGCTGCCGCCTTTGCAAATTGTAATATTGCCAAATATACATGATACCAAGCTTATATAATAAATGCTTGATGTTGTGTGTCAGACACAACAAAAGCACTTGAGGGCCTGGATCGTTGAATGGTGCTCGAAACGTCAGAATGGACTTTTGTGTCTTGCTTGACCAGCGCTTATTACGGATGTATACTCGGATGTATACCACCATCCACTTGGAGCTTCGAGACGGGCGTGCGTTCGTTATTATGCGCGAGCGCCGAGCCATTTGCACGTTAAGAGTGTTACTCACAACCAGAAAGCGCGGCTCGCTCTCTATCAGCCCTTGTCAATCGGAAACAAACGGAAGCAGAGCTCATTCCTTATTCGCAAGCATGACGAGGGAGTGACTCATGCTTACAGTTCCATTAGGGTGTGTAGCAAGAACGGTAGAACACTCGCACTCGCACTCGTCAGCAACCAGTGCGAGACCGACCGCAGGTTGTCCAGCATCACCTCGTATGAATACTGGCAGTGCTGCTGCTACTTGTGATCAATCTACCTCCTTGGATACGGTGCCATCATGTAAGCGTCGTTTATCTAGAATCATCCTCTTATACGTGGAGCTGGTGCCTTTGGCCACGAGTGATGGCTGATGCGCATATACGCACCGTTGGATGCGGCTGCTGCTGCTCGACTAAATCCAAAGGCGCGCGAGCGACTCCCATTCTCGCTCTCTTTCGTGGACAACCCCTCCTCCCATCGCCTGCCTGGCAGGTCCGGTCTGCCCTTGCCAAGCTGTTCGGTCTTGCTGCTTGGTGTCAGGTCAGACCTGAGTGACCGGACTTCTATTGTGCCACTTTCTTCACCAAAACCCGCTCCAATCACAAGCCCGCTTCGTATACAGCGCTGCATGAGTCCAGTACGGTATACGTGTGTTTCACTGTACTATCACCCTTATAAACTGTGGATATCAAACACGCAGCGAAAAGAGCAGCCAACACCACCAATAGAGAAAGCAGACACAGATCTCATCCGTCACGATGACCGTGGACGTCGTGAGCTTCAAGAAGAAGCGCAGCAGCGGCAGCAACAGCAAAGGCGCCGGCCGCAAGCGCGCGCGTCGCAGTTCCGAGGACGAAGAGAGCGACAGGGAGGAGCAGGTATTGCACACCATCGAGGAGGTGCTGGAGGACCAGCGTCTGCGCGCGCAGCTGCTGCGCCAAGAGCTCCAGAGCGGCGGCGGCTCGAGCTCAAAGCGCGCTGCGAATGGCTCGTCCAATACTTCTACTGCTTCACAACCGCAAGCACAGTATGGGCTGCACGACCCGAAGAAAGACGGCTCGGCCGGCCAGAAGCTGCTCAACCTGCTGGACGGCCAGTTTACGGGCCAGAGTACGACGACCCAGAAGGACCAGCACGAAGAGCTCTTGTGCGTATTTGCTGTGGATTATGCTGTGGTAATGCGACTATGGCGTGCCAAACAGCCAGATGATCGTACCATGCTTGCATGATACAACTGCAGCACGTATGGACTGACTCATTGAACTCTCTTCTGTATGTATGTATGTATGTATGCGTGATGTCGGTCGTGTGTGTGCATTACAGGAACAAGTACATTGAGGAGAAGCTTGGGAAGAGCAAGTCGGTGGGTGACGACGCCAACCAGCAGCAGAAGCAGGACCCGCTGGCGGCGCTCATCAGTGAAGAAGATGCGCTCTACGCGCTGCCAGAGCATCTGAATCCACAGGTGCCGGTCGCGTCCAAAGGCGCCGGCGACGAGAACGGCAACGGCGGCGTGCTCATCTGGAGCACGGGCATCGCCGAGGTGGAGCTGCCGGACACGTACAAGGAGAAAACTGTCGTGGCGACCAGGAACGCGCTCGACCGGGAGCGCGTCAAGTCGGGTCGCGCCGCGATCAGCTCGGCGCTGCCGGCGAACTACAGCACGGACTTCAACCGCCACCGCAGCGACTGGGTGGCCGAGATCAAGAGCCTGAACAAAGGTCAGGTCCATTATTGCATTCGTATCTGGTGATGCTGATGAAAAAAGCTGACAGTTTGTGGTGGGGAACATCTGGATCTTTGTGCTGGTACAGATGAGAAGCGCGAGCGTGGCTTCCGCAATGGTATGTGTCATTTGTCGGGTGTTTTGGATATGCTGCTAGATAAAAAGGCTCTGACATTTGTCTGGTTTGGTTGTGTTTCGCAGTGCGGAAGGATCAGTCGAGCGACGACATCGCGATGTCCCGCTTCCGCAAGTTCGAGAGCCGCCGCAAGTTCAAGTGATTGATCGCTTCTGAGTGAAAGAGAGAGAGCTTGACAGTCCTACGCAGTCGTCCCTATTATATAACCAAATGAGCTAGCGATTCATCCTTTCCGTGTACGCACGTGGGGTTACCGCCAGGTTGTTGACCAAGTGGACACGAATTGTGGTGCATGTGATCTCTCATGTGCGCTTTCCATCACCTCAGTAAGCAGACATCATGCTCCCTAAGTAGACTCGGCAATTGCGATTTCGATGGCGAGAGGACGATAAGTCACCAGCTGCCACTTTACAAAGTAGCAAAATCGACTGTCGCTGGCTTTTTTCATCAACAACCGCATTTTTTCGAAATCACATGTCAGCGAAAAACCAAAAACTCCGCCACGTATCAACTCCGCATCAGTATTAGCGAGAAAGACATCGGGGACGCGACACGATGAGCTGGCTGTGGGGGAACGAGACGACGGAGCAGGCGCAGATCGTGGTAAGCGCGCTGCAGAGCGAGCTGGACGAGCGCGAGGTGAAGATCCAGGCGCTGGAGGCGGCGCTGCGCCGCGAGCAGCAGGACTTCCAGCAGCTGCTGCAGGGCGAGATCCGCGAGCTTGAGGCCAAGAAGAGCAAGATCCAACAGGAGCTCCAGGACGTCGACGCGCTCATCAAGGACAAGCAGAAGCTGCTGCAGAAGGGCAAGACTGGTGGCGGTGCGAAGAAGAAGAAGGCGGCGGCGATGACGACACAGAGTAATGGCAGCGCAGCAGTAGCAGCAGCAGCAGGGACAGCAGCAGCGGTAGAGAAGCAGCCGTCCGAGAAGAAGAAGAAGAAGACTAAGAGCGCGGGCGACAAGGCTGCGAGCACAAGCACTATAGCAGCGAAGAAGACGCTGCCAGTGGACGAGCACCTGCAGAAAGTGGCGAAAGTGGAGCCGAACGTGGCGTTCATCATCCAGCGCAGCACTGTACGTCTCTTGCCCTTCTCGTGGCTTTGTGCATACTAAACGTTTGTGCCATCCATTCTCACACATTTACGGTTAACATTATGTACGATATAGAACTCCAATACGGTCGTGTACGCGGGCCAGGTGAACAAGGGCAACAAGAAGCTGGACCCGGCCAAGCCGCTGGAGGTGTACTGGATCATGTACGAGAAGGACGGCGCGCCGCGCGAGGACCTCAACATGATCGAGCGCAACACGGCGTACGGCGCGTCCTGCTCGCCGCACACAACGCTCAAGGAGAACTACGCGATGGTGCTGTCGTCGCTTAAGGACCGCGAGTGCGTGCTGTCGCTCGACGAGCAGGGCCGCGTGCAGGCGAAGACCGTGATCGCCGGCAAGCGCGATGTGGTGCTGCGTCGCGTGTTCGTGCAGATGACGACAGGCTGGGTGCCCACGGTCGACTACGTGGAGCTCTTTGGCGTCGACCCGGTCACCATGGAGCCCGTGTACGAGAAGAAGAGCAACAAGTAAGTAGACAAGCAGGCAAAAGTCATCAGAATCAGTTTTGTATGTGTCTTTCATTCGAATTCAGTCAGTACATACGTAGCCTCTAACAAAGAAAAATCAACAAAATTAGGTCATGATCTCTATGTGAAGTGAAATCTACAGCGCGCGACGCATCATGACGAGCGCCGCAGCGCCAAGCGTCGTGCCCAGGATGCCGCGCAGCACGTCCTCCGGGACGTCGTGGGTAACGTACTTGGATGTCACGTAGACACCCACGGCCAGCGCACCGCCCACGCGCACGGCCGTGGGGATGTGGATCGCTTTGGCCTTCACGTTGTGATACGTGGACGCCGCGGCCGTGGGCACGATCGAGAGCAGCGACGTGCCAATGATGTGCTCCTGCGGCATGTCGCTCGCGGCTGTGAGGTACGCCGTGATGAGGATGCCGCCACCGAGTCCGCACAGTCCCGAGATGAAGCCCGCGCCGGCGCCGGCGAGCAGGTACTTTGCATTCGCGGTCGCGAAGCCCGGGAGGTCGCGCTCGACGCGCTCAACGTACGGCACGGTTTGGTCTTCACCGAGTGGCTGGCCGTAGAACTGGAGGTCAAGCGGGTCCGGGTTCGTGTTCCACTTTGGAAAGTACGCACTGTTCTTGAGGAAGATGAGCGGCGAGCACGCGAGCATCGCGGCACCGACCACCAGCGACAAGCGCTTACTGCTCAGACGCTGTGCGGTCTCCACGCCGTAACGGGTGCAGATGATCGCCGGGACTGTGGTCATGAACGCCAGCGGGTAGTTGCACGCGCCGGACTCGAAGTGGTTCCACGCGCCGACCGACGCGCTGAGCGTGACCGCGCCGATCGACGTGCCGTTCACAGCCTGCTGCGAGAGCGTCGTGAACTTGGCCAATGTCTGTACAAAAGCATTCACATTTCGCGATGCGGTGTGAAGATCGTTAGCTGGATGGAGTGGATTGGGATGAACTAAACACACGTGGGAAAAATCAAACATACCGGGATCAAGATGAGTCCGCCACCGACGCCCGTGAGCGCCGAGATGACGCCCGCGATGCCGCCCGCAGTGACGCCGACCTGGAGCGGGATCACGGCACTCTTGGAGACGCCCTCTTTCGTGGCCGAGCAGAAAATGCGTCTTCCTGGCACTCGTGCTGCCGCTGCTCCGACTGCGATGCTGCTGCTGCTGGTGGTGGCGGTGGACCAGACGGTCGAGACCGACGGTCGGGCGTGTGTGGAGCTGCGCGCGCGCTGGGCGGCGGAGCGGAGCGGCGTGCGGAGCAGCATCTATCCTATCTGGCAGGAGGAATGAGGCGGGCGGGCGGGCGTGGGCGCGAGAGAGAGAATTGGCGACTGAAGTGAGCTCTCCGCTGTGAGCTGATGGTTTTCACTGTGCGACGCGACCGACGTGGCGCATACACTTGCTGACTGTTTCTGTGAACAGTCATTCTGAGATCTGAGTCCAGACTCAGATTGATTAGTGCTAAACACCCAATCGTCTGAGTCTGAGGAGAGACACGGAGTCAGAGAATACATGGAGAGGTCCAGAAAGGAGCAACCAGGGTGATTTCGTGATACAAAATGAAAATGCTGCTGCGAAGAGTAGCGACACCACTTGGCTGCGGAAGTGTCCAGTGCAGTGCCGTGTTACGGCTGTTGCCGCTGCGACACTGTGGAGTGTTTCATCATGCGCCTCCTTCTCGCGCTGTCACTACGACGCGATTTCCGCTTCGTCGGTGCTTCACCGTTCACACGCAGCCACCCGCTCCTTCAAGCGACGACGATTCCAAGAAGAAAGCAACGCAGTATGACGATGAGGAGAACGAGAAGGCTAAGTCGAAGAGCTCCGATGCCAAAGCGAATGATGACAGCGGCAGCAACCCGTGGCGCCACTTCCAGGCGTTCAGCGGCATGGACCAGTACATGGACGTCACGCTGATCCACTACAAGAACGACAATGAGAGCAAGTGCAACAAGAAGGACAATGACGGAGGATCGCCGCACTCACACGCGACCTCAAATGCACAGAAGCAAACGAAAGACTAACAGAACTCCGGTTGTCGTGACCCAAATATACCATATAAATCAATTTCACAGTGCTGTTGTAACGCGTTCCTGTCGTCTCTTTCTCTGTCTGCGCTTTGAGTATTTCTCTCTCTTGCTTGTTTGCTTTCTTTAGATGAGCATCACCATGGGGTCGTCGCCGTCGCGGATGTACATCAGCTTGTTCTGCTCTTCTAAGGAGATCAGCACCTTCTCTAACTCTGCGCGCGCCACCAGGTCGTTGCGGGCGCGTGTCCTATTCACGCGTTCCAGCACGTCCGTCAGCGGGAACCCGTCGTCATCGTCCTCGTTCTGTCCCTCTCCGACCATGTCGGTCAGCACTCCGCAGACTTCGTCCGCCAACTCGTCCACACTGTAGTAGTCACAGCAAAAGCAAATAGAAAGCGCACAAGTTAGAACACACGGCCTGAAACAGACGCAAAGGGGGTAACAAAAGCAACAGCAACGAACCTCCACGACGCGTGATCACGTTTCCTGGACTCAGACTTCATCTTCTCGTCCTTGACGGGCGTCGCAGGGGCGTCCAGTTCATCGTCGATCGGGTCGATGGTCTTCAGCACCGAAAGGCTTGGTTCATCTTCGACCATCGCCATGTGGTGGTCCTGAACAGGAGCCTTCTCATTGCTTACACTCGGCTCGGACGCTTCGTGGTACAACGCGAAGCTCATCAAGCCCATGGCCTTCTCCGCGTCCTCCTTCTCGATCGATTTGCTCAGACGCGCCTTTGCGTGCGCCGACGCCAAACGAATCAGAGTTTCCAGACTACGCGCCGTCACGGGGAGCGTGCGCGCGTTCTGCTGCGAGCGCAGCTCCGCGTAGCCTTCCGCGATCAGATCGATCGCGCTGTCCGTCAACACCGGCTGGAAACGCGTCTTGGCGTAATAAATGTACTTCTTCAAAAAGTCCAGCGTGAGGATACCGTTGCCGCTGCCCGCGTACGAGGACGACTGGAAACCCCCGTGGAGCAGCGGGTCGTATTTCTGAAAGATGGAGTCGGTCGCGTCCGAGTTGTCACCCGTGTCCTTCAGCAGCGCCATGTGGTCGGTCGAGCTCACTTCGAACGACAACGGAACGCCTTCTTGGCCGGCGCGCGTGTATCGGTGCATGCGCAGCACGTGGTCGGAAATGTTTCGGTCGGCGCCACGGTCGAGCTTGTCGAGCACCACAAACAGCAGATCGAAACGGGACAGCAGAGAGTCTGGGAGACCGATGTTCTCCTGCGGCTTCTTGTTCTTGTTGTACTGGCCGTACACGGGGTTTGCCGCCGCCAAGACACTGCAGCGCGCGTTCAAAGTGGCGTGGATGCCAGCCTTGGCGATGGTCACCGTCTGCTGCTCCATGACTTCGTGGATTGCCACGCGATCGGCTTCGCTCATCTTGTCGAACTCATCAATGCAGACGATGCCGCGATCGGCGAGCACCATGGCGCCCGCTTCCAGTCTTCGCTCCTTGGTCTCTGGGTCCATGGTCACAGCGGCCGTCAGACCGACACCGGACGAGCCTCGACCGGTGGTGTTGACCGCGAGCGGCGCAATCGTCCGCACGAAGCGGAGCAGCTGCGACTTGGCCGTCGACGGATCACCCACCATCAAAATCTGCATCACAAGAGCAATTTAAACATTAGATACAGCATGCAACAGTATGGACAACATCGCCAGCGGCATGCACCCACATTGACGTCACCACGGAGATGCGTTCCGTTCTCGAGGTTCTTTTCCACGCCACCAAGCAGCTGCAGCAGCAGCGCCTTCTTGATTTCCGCGTGGCCGTAGATCGACGGCGCGATGGAGCGCGAAAGAATGTCGAACGCGTCTTCGCGCTTGGCGAACTCTCGCACGTTCAGCAGGTCCTCAGTGGACATCACGATGCCGTTCACCTCCTTGCCCAGAAGCTGGACGTTGTTGGCGATCAAGACCGTGCGGAACACGGCGGTGGACTCAGCGGCAGACTTGCCGCCAAGAGGGCGGTAGATACCGATGATGCGGACACGGTCGCCAGGTTTGCACTTGTCCACGAGATCGTTCTCCACAATCACGTCACAGGAGCGCGGCAGCTGACCGAGTGGCGCGGTCTCGGGGGTTTCCTGCATGCTCAGCATCTGGTAGTCCTTGTACTGGGAGAGGCCGAACTCCGTCTCGAGGAAGTTCCCGTTCTCGTCCTTGGTCGGGTATACGCTGGACGTCGGCAGACCCGAGAGCGACGTGTTGTCGCGATACTCGCGGGACAGAATCGCGTTGGTCTCCTTGCAGAAATGCACCGACTTAACAACTTTCGGACGCACGGCCGAGCACTTGGTGATGATGCCTTGCACGCACACCATTTGGCACAGGTACGACGCGAGCAGTCCGCGCGGATTGACGTTGTGGTGGCCAAAGTCCCCTTCAAAGCCGACGTGGAAGATCATGTCCTTGCTCGACTCCTGCTCCTTGCTGCCGTACATGCTGTCGTAGTTGAACACCAGGTCCTTCACGGCGGCCTCGAACGGCGGCACGTACTCCATCGGACTGCGCAGGATCCTGTATTTCGTCACGCGAAAGGCCACATTAATACACCAGCAACGTCAGTCAACGGTGAATGCGTATTAATAACAATAACAACAGGCGGCGCCGTTCTCATCAACCAACAACATACCGGTCGGCGATATTGTCCTGTCCGCTGGTGGCTGGGTCCGTGAACGAGCTGTCGTACTCGCGCAGGTCGTTGAGGTCGACTGCCAGGCGCGAGTTCTTCTGGCTCATCATCGCGCGCAACTTCTCCGAGTAGTTGCCAAAGCCATCCTGCAAACGTACCGCATCAATCAATCAATACAAGCACACGCGCCCGCGCGTCATGTTAGTACCGTGTGTTGGTACTACGGCTGTACACTCGCCCAGACACACCCACACTCGTCGCGCACCTCGTTCTCCAGAAAGTGCTGGAAGTAGTTCTTGTGGCGGCGGAAGGCCTCGTCCAGCGCGTCCTGCTGCAGCTCCATGTCGTTCGTTCTTCCGTCCTTCGCGCCTCTGGGGATTCCGCTTTGGGCTTTTTGGAGAGGAGGCGGGGCGGAGTGGGCGGGGTAGGCAGTTGCGCGCGGGTGGGGTGAAAAGTGATAGAGCGAGTAATAACTCCCTGGAAGCCAAAATTCAAATCGAAATCGTGTGCGCAAGCCAGGTAGTCAAATTTGGATTTTCAACTGTTCAAAATCTTTTCGTTTTCCCGCCTTTTTTCAGGAGGATGGGAGGGAAAGAGCACGGATTCGACTTGTCTGATTGAGCTCCTGCTTCATATTCTAAAGCCCATTTGGGCTAAACTGAATGGGATTAGATTGTTGCACAGGGTTAACCCTTTTGTATTCTAAAACCCACCTTGGGTGAAAAAATTCTATACTTCGTATATTGCTTTCCGGAAGTGTATACAGCTTCCTTTTACGAGCTACTTCAGTGTGAAGTGGCGTCCATCTTGCAAATCAACGAAAAAGTGTAGCCATGTTTACAACAACCACACGCTCACATCAACGCGCACACCTGGGACGTCGCGCGCAGCACGTGCTTCTTCACGAAGAGGTAATGGTGCGGTCGCTCGGCCTCCAGCGCCGCCTTCTCCCGCTGCAGCCGCGCGATCTCCTCGCGCAACTTCAGCCGCTCCTCATCGCCCAGGGGAGCCATGCGCTCTAACTCCGTGTTGATATCCACGAGCTCCGCCACCTGCGCGCGGTGTTTTTTCATGGTGGCGCAGATCCAGAGCACGAGCTTCGTGTTGCCACGCAGCGACTCGGGGATGTCCTCGAGTCCGGCGTTGTCCTCGCAGCCGAGCTCCTCAAGCCGCGGACACTCGCACAGCGTGTGTGGCAGTGAGGTGAGCTTGTTGTGGCGCACATTGAGCACGCGGAGACACTGGAGGCGTCCGAGCTCCGCGGGGAGAGTCACCAGCTCGTTGTAGGACACGTCAAGCTCTTCGAGGCGCTCGCAGTACTGGAGCTCGCCGGGGATTTCGGTCAGGCGGTTGCGGTGCAGATCCAGTTTGCGCAGCTGGATGCAGTTGCCGATCTGCTTGGGCAACGCCGAGATGCGGTTGTTGCTCAGCAGCAGCTCGCGCAGCAGCAGTAGGTTGCCGACGTCCGACGGGAGGTGCACGAGCTGGTTGCGCGACACGTTGAGCACGAGCATCGAGTGCACGTGCGTCCAGACGACCTCGTCCAGTGTCACCCAGTGCTTGTCCTGGAGGTCCAGGATCCCGTTCTCGTCCGGCGCGAGTGCGTCATCAAAAATGTCGTCCATGCTGATGGTGGTAAGGATATGATGAATGGAGATGTAGCCAAGCAGCCCGTTCAGCTCTCCATGCGCAATGCTCAACGACGGGGTGCGGCTGTAAATATTCGCGTGCGCTCAGGGCTATTGATAGCCACACATTCATGCGCTTGTCCATTTCAACCATAATGATCTCGTTATGCAGATATGCAAGTATCCATCTATGAGAACCACAAGCAACCTTGTTGCCCTTACTTATCTTCCTCTTCTTCATCGGCTTCCTCTTCTTCATCATCGGACGCTTCGACCACGACCTCGACGCCGACCTTGTGCCACGCATTGTTGAGCACTCCGCGCATGTTCCAGATCGGCGCGATCGTATCCGGCTGCACGTTGTAGGACGAGTCCACGGCCTTGCAGGTGATGTCCAAGTTCTTTGTACCTGGCGGGACCTCCACGTCGATCTCCCACGGGGTCCACGCCCATGCGCGGTTGTACTTCTGGCGTCGCCCGGACTCGTTCAGCACTGCTGGGTTCCACGTCTTGCCCCCATCCGCAGACACGTCCACGCGGATGATGTTGCGGCCGCCGCCGCTCCACGCGTAGCCCTTCACAGTCACCACAGACGAGTCGCTGCCGTCTTCGACAGTGTGCACAGACCCGTTCTTCGGCTCTGTGATCGCCGACTGCACGGGTAGCTCCTGGATCGACTCGCCGGCGAACTTCCAGTAGTCCTCGCGCGAATAGTCCACGTTCGGCGGGAACCCGCGGTAGTCGCGCTGCTGCCAGAAGCTCGGGCTCTCCACGTTCGACAGCACGATGCGATGCACAAACTTGACGTTGCGCGCGCCGACCGTGCCTGGTACGATCACGCGCAGCGGGTACCCGTGGTCGCGTGGGATCGGCTCGCCGTTCATCTCGAACGCGAGCAGCACGTCCTTGCGCGGGTCGACCGCCGTGGAGAACGGGATCGACGCACCGTAGCTCTTGCCCTCCGTGTCGACGTCGAGCCCTTCGAACTGCACGTGCTGGATGATGCAGTTGCAGTCGTCGCACGTGCCGATGTTCTCCGCGACGTCGCAGTCGTGCATCGGGCGACAATCCTCCTCGCTCACGCCGAGACTCGCGAGCACGTCCGAGAGCAGCACGCCGGTCCAGTTTGCAGTCGAGAGCGCGGTCGTATCCCAGCTCAAGCCGTTCACCTGCTTGACACCCGACATCTCGGCGCGACGGTTGCCCGCGCACTGAATCGTCGTGGCGACCGTATGATGCTTGAATTTCGCCTTGAGCTCGTCCAGCGTGAACGACACTTCTTTATCCTTGCCGATGCCAATGCCAGCAACCTTGAGCTTGTAGTCGTCGATGCTCACGTTCGGAACAGGCAGGTGGTTGCGCACAAAGAACAGGTCGTTCGGTGTGATGAACGACTCCATCAGCAGCTCCGGCGGCGGCTCGGCGTTGAACGGCATGCTCGAGTTCACCTTGAGCGCCGGGTGGCGAGTCGGGTCGTGGCTGTACGGTCCGTCGCCGTACCGCTCTTTGCGGATTTTGTCCAGCACAAGCACATCCTCTTCACACAGATTGCCTATGCGCAAACTCTCGAGAATGCGATGCACGTCTTCGTGGTTGTGCGCCGCGTAGAGCTGCCAGAACGGCTCGATGGACTTGCCCGCGGCGAGCAGGATCTTGGTGCCGCCCGGGTGCGACGCGATGAACCTGGTGATCTCGTACACGCCGTGCTTGTAGACGACCCAGACGCCGTTCTTCTTCGCACCAGTGTGCTCTTGCACCTGCTCGAGTGTGTAGGTCGGGAGCGCCGGGTCCACTTCGCCCGGGGTGAGTGGGGGCTGTTTCTCCTCCTCAGAACTCGCGTTGGCTTCACAGAGCGCGGCAGCAGAGAGTCCGGACGCAACACCAGCGACTGCGACTGCGAGTCCCATTGCAGCAAAGGAGCTTCGCCCATGTCGCCAGTGTTGGTGGTGTTGCTGCTGGTGGCCGTACGTGCTGTATGTGCTGCTGAGCTGCTGGAGCGGCGCAGGACGAAGAGATCTTTTCGTCGTCGCGCACAAGGACGAAAGCACGCTGCGCAGCGCGACGGCAGTGGGCTGGACGATGCGCATCGTTGTTTTCTCTATTTCTTCTTGAGCTGCTGCTTGTGCGTGTGACGGCGCGGTTTCTCGAGTGCTGACGGAGGAAGGAAAAGGACGAGAAGGACGATGACGCTCGCTAACTGCTGGTCCGCAAGTTGAATATGTGGTGGATGTGTGGGCGAGCGAAAAACGAGTGAATCGTCCGATCGGAAAACCCAATTGAGAGTGGTGGTCAAGCCCTATCCGCAATGTGACAGCCAATCAATAGGGTTTAAATGAGCCAATCAGGCGAATCCTCTTTCTCCATCGGCGGAACGCTATTCTGTTGAGCGGGTCCAGATATGCTATTGAATAGGAGGGGTTTTGGCTTGTTCTTTCCGGAACATTCGGTTCTAATAGGAAAGTGCACGCTAGTTGTTAAACCGTGCTCAAGGTCGGGAATGTTGGTACAGCTTCCAAATTGTCCACTCCCCCGTGGCCATAATCAAAACCCTGCCTGTGGGTCCATGTTGAGCAGACCATTCAGGATTGCTCACCGTCTTCTCAGACGCGCAAGTATGCCACAATGGCTCATTCTCCAATTTGCCAGCAGCCGCACACACCTCAACAACAAGATCAAGAACAAGAACAGAATGGCGCTCAACTTCATCACCACGACGCTCTTCCCGCAGACCACGAGCACGTTCACGCCATCCGAGGACGAGAAGCAGTGGTACGCGGACGAGCTTATCAAGCAACGCCGCTCGGTATTCCCGCGTAACTACGACCCGACGCGCAAAGTGCCCAAGGAGGTCATCCAGAAGATGCTCGAGAGCGCCAATTGGGCACCGACCCACAAGCGCACCGAGCCCTGGCGCTTCGTCGTGTTCAGCACGCCCGAGGCGATCCAACGCCTCGCCCAGTTCGAAGCGGACCTCTACCGGAAGCTCACGCCGGAGCACAAGTTCAGCCAGCGTAAATACGACAAGAAGCTCAAGGTTGACGCTGGCGTGTCGTGCGTGATCGCGATCTGCATGAAGCGCCAGGCTTCCGAGAAGCTCCCCGAGGTCGAGGAGGTCTGCGCAGTTGCCTGCGCGGTGCAGAATCTGCACTTGTCAGCCACAGGCCATGGCGTCGGCGGCTACTGGCGCTCGGGAGATCGCATCTTCTCGGACGAAATGAAGCAGTTCCTCGGCCTGGGCGAGAAGGACAAGTGTCTCGGACACTTTTACGTCGGGTACCCGATGCCTGGCCACGTGGCGAGAGGCTCTCGCGGATCGATTGAAGACAAGGTCGTCTGGATCGAGTAAATGAGGGCGTAGCAGACTAGCGGAAGTACTTCTTTTGCAGCATATTTGCCATCGTGTGTTTCATGCAATACCTTATTCAATCATAGCAACGAAGCAAAGTGGCAAACTTGTGTTTGGATGCTTTGTTGGTTAACTGGTTCTTTCAGTGTATCCATCGGTAGAATTTTATCCAGTACATATTTAGTGTTGATGTTTTTATCGAATCAAACTACGCGGAAAGTCCATCGGCGGAATTGTCAAACAAAGGAAAACTGCCATAACGCACAGAGTATGATTTATGATAGGTTTTGAAACCATCATAAATCGAATTGGAATCAGATATCCTCAAAACCAAGCATTCATTCTCAGTGTGAAGACCATCAATCCATAAATTTGCAAGCAAATCCGATCCGCCCGCATTGTGAGTGGGTGGACCTCTTGGTCTCGTCCAGTCCAGTTTGGAGTAAGCGCTCCTGCCCTTCCATCCTGGTGACAGAGTGCGTGAACATCCAATTCTTGCCTGTTTACGTCAAGCCCAAATCCATCCATATCTGACCTCACAGAGCCATGGACAAAGTAGTGCACAGCAGATAGTGCACTCAGGATTGCAATAACCACGGCGTTGAAGCTGTCATGAAGCCTCCGCGCGCACTCCGCTTTCCAATTTCGCCCGTTGGCTGTGCAGCTCATGCTGGAATGAATACGGCCAGTTGCGAGAGAACGAGTGTGCCAAGTGGCAGGTGTCTCGAGCAATTGCAGGTGTGCCCGTGCACAGGCAGCCGGTGCGCGCCAGAGAGGTCCATGGCGCCTCATGCCTCACCTCGTTCGCCTCCAGATGAGTGAGGAGGGACCTTCGCATCTGATGGTGGCGAGCAATCAGCAGACCAGAAATTGATGGCTGGACTCGCTGGCACGCGGCAATTGGCCAATGAGATCCGGCACCGCACTTATTTCCCCGATTTCATCCAATCATATCTGCAAAGTGGACGTAATCTCGAACCCACATCTGAGTCATTCTGAGTCTGAGCCTGAGACAGAGAGTATCCCAGCTCTCTGAAACCGCCCGATCCCCGATCCCCGATGCATATCAATCTCGATTTCTCAATCACTTTCCAATCTTCCCCGCCACGTGAGAAGCTCCAAAGTCCCACATAACAGCAGCAGCAAAAATGGTCGCCGCCTCGCCCTCCGTCGCGCTGATCTCCGTCGCGGCCGCCGTGTCCGCCGCGCTCTACATGGTCAAGCAGCGCTCGCACGCCAAGCCATCGGCCGCCGCCACCGCTCCTGCCGCGTCCGCTGAGAAGCCTGTCACGACCGCTGCCAGCAAGCAGTGGAGCGCCGACGAGCTCATCAAGCACCGCCGCTCCATCTTCCCACAGGACTATGACCAGAGCCGCAAGGTGCCGCGCGAGATCCTCGAGAAGATGCTGGAGAGCGCCAACTGGGCGCCCACCCACGCGCGCACCGAGCCGTGGCGCTTTGTGGTATTCGACACGCCTGCGGCGCTGCAGCGTCTGGGCCAGTTCGAAGCCGACCTCTACAAGAAGATGGTGCCGGCCGACAAGTTCATGCCGAAGAAGTACGAGAAGAAGATCCAGGCCAAGCTGCAGAGTTCGTACGTGATCGCGATCTGCATGAAGCGCCAGGCGAGCGAGAACCTCCCGGAGATCGAGGAGGTGTGCGCAACCGCCTGTGCGGTGCAGAACCTGCACCTGTCGGCCGCGGGCCACGGCGTCGGCGGCTACTGGAGCTCGGGCCCGCCGATCTTCTCGAACGAGATGAAGGAGTTCCTAGGTATCGGCGCGAAGGACAAGTGCCTTGGCCTCTTCTACGTGGGCTACCCAAAGCCCGGCCACGTGGCAAAGGGTGCTCGCAAGTCCATCAAGGACAAGGTCACCTGGGTCTCCGAATAGAGCGTCTGAGATGTAATACGAATCGCGCACGAGCGTTTGTTGTTTAGAGCAGATAATGAATGAGGAAACGCGCGAATGTCCATGTTACATTTTTCTCGCTTGGGTTTTGAAGGGGGCTGTTTATTGGCAGAGCCCTCTCAGTTGTCGAACTTTCTATTGTGTGATTTGTTGATTGATGGATGGGTCGAATTGGTTACTTGCTACTTGGATCCGAACTCGGCTTCCCACGCCTCAAAGCGCCGGAGCTGCTCTTGCCCAACCGACTTGGACACATTGCGAAGCGCTTCAGCAAAGTCGTCCTATTAGGTATCACACGATCACATCTCCATCGTTAGCGATCAGACAAGGTCAATCACCAGTAATCATGTGGTGCGCTGATTGATGACACACCTTTAAGACGATCAGCCGCTTCTTCTCGAGCAGGTCGCGGAGCTCGTCGCCGGCTTCCTGGTCCTGACGACTCAGCTCCATGAGCAGCCCCGGCGTGTACACGCGCTTCACAGGCATTCGCTTGGCTGTCAAACGGAAAACAACAACAACAACATATCGATCAGCAATGCACAACCAGCGCCACCACATAACTACAATGAACTAAAGCAAACTTACCTGTCTCGCAGACGCTTGTGATGTCATCACCGCTGTAGCCCTGGGTTTTCTGAACCAGTTCTTCAATCTCAACGTCCGGTGCCAGATCTACTCGTCTCAGATTCAATTGGAACAACGCGTGGCGTGCCCCCGCCTCAGGGAGAGGGATGTATACGCGTTTTGTCAGTCGCCGACGCATGGCCTCGTCCAGCTCCCATGGGAGATTCGTGGCTGCCAGGAGCATCACGCGTGCACCTTCGTGCTCCCCAGACGACACGCCGTTGATCTGAACGAGCAGCTCCGTTTTGACTCTGTTAAGCATCAAGCACAAGCGTTGCTTAGTCCACTCTGTCTGTCAACACCAGCCCAGTTGTCTCAACGCACGTATTTACAGTCAGTAGTACCTTCGACTTGCTTCGTGCTCGGTCGCAGCGCCTCGCGCCGACGCGATCGCGTCGATCTCGTCCATGAAAATGATCGACGGCTCGTAGTATCGCGCCATGTCAAAGAGGATGCGCACCATTTTCTCGGAATCGCCGCGGTATTTCGACGAGAGCGTGGACGCCGACACGTTGAAGAAGGTTGCACCGCATTCATGCGAGACTGCCTGTGATGACAGAGAGAGAAAGAAACAAAGCTGATGAGTATCATTCACACACATGAAGCACCTAGCAACAATACACAAGTTTTACCTTTGCCAGCAGAGTCTTGCCTGTTCCCGGCGGCCCAAACATCAGGACACCATTGCAGGGTTTGAGAAGTCCGTCCTAAACAAGTCAAACAGTTTCAAACTCAGCACTTTACGTCATTTCTCGATCAACTAATTGATAGCATCGGGTGTGACGCTTACCTCAAAGAGATGCGGCGCGATCTGCGGAAGCATCACAGTCTCTTGCAAAAGCTGCTTCGTGTGCTCCAGGCCGGCGATGTCGTCGAACGAGATCTTCTCGCCCTGGTCGACAATGTCGCGCTCGATTGCTTCGATCAGCTCCTGGTCCACCCAGCCGTTCTCTTTCGCCATGTCCGAGTACTTGGGCTTCCCAGCTATGGTCGCAGCCGACTCGGAAATCGAGCTGATGCTGCTCTCAGTGCTCTCTCGCCGCTTGGCTTTTTGAGAGCTCTTAGCGTTCCGCCGAGATGAGAGGTCCGTGGCTTTCGACGTCGTCGTCGTTGCTCGCTTGATGCTGTTTCGATGCACATTCTCTGCTCGCACCCACAGCAAAGTAGAGAATGGCAAACTACTCGTGAGTATAAAACGCACTGATATAGTCAAGAAGAATTCTACGAGCTTGCAGCTGGTAGACCTTTCCCCTTCATAGCTGTTGCTCCACGTGCTGCGGCTGGTAGCGCTGGTTTGCGCGCCATGAGCGATCGATTCGTGAAGCGAGACCTAGACAGACACATCAGAGCGATAAGTGCTTTAGACATGTATCCTCCTTCCCTCAATACATAATATTTATAGCACTTACATTGCTGTCGAAGTGGCGTCTGTGCTCTGAATCTCGCGTTTGTTTGCCCATGGAGGTAGCTTCTTCTGAGTTGGCGCAGCTAAAACCTGTCGCGTGGTCATCGAGTGGCTCGTCAGCGGTCGCCCGACAGCTCGAGGCTTCTGCCACTACATACACATATACACATACATTCGACAGGCACGTATATATTGAGGAACCATGTAGCTACAGTAGATTGGATAAATGACTAGCAGTGCGCTTACCTTTCGCGCCGAGTCGTCTATGCCGCCCATGTCGTCACCTGATGGTGGAGAGTTGCTCCATTTGTCCCTTCTCCCGCCATTACCATTGTCGCCCACGTCCGCGGCGCTCGCTGCTTTACTCTCCAGTTGGCGCGCGCGCTGCTTCCTCAGCTGCGTCTCGTCCTGGAGCTTGAGCCGCTGCTTCGTGAGCTGCATGTCGTTCGCGACGACCTGGAGCTCCTCCAGCATCTGGTGGTACTCGAGCATCACGGCGTACTCATTCTCTAGGTCCAGCAGCAGCTACTCTCCAATTCCGCAAGTGCATAGATACACACATAACCAAGAGATGCATCAAAGTCAGCCCAGCAGCTCATGTTCGTCGCAATAGCTGATAACGACAAAATAAAAAGCTACGCAACCGCACTAACCTGCTGGACCCCGGGGGTGGTGGCGCGCGCCGCGCACTGGCGCTTGATGTCCTGCAGCACACGGCGGAACTCCGGCAGCCCGTTGTTGTAGTCACCCAGCAGACAGAACTCGCGCGCGCGCAGCAGCTGATGCTGCACGTCCGCCGCCTGCGTCGTCATCATCATTGCCACCTTACTTTTTTGCTTTCAAAATCGTCCCATGTTGCCGCCAACTCTCTCGCATGTTTTGTATTGGCTGAAATCCTCAGAAATATCGACGAATCATAGCGCGCTGAGGTTTTTTGTTTGCTTCAGTAATCAAGGTTTTGATACAATCGTTCAAAACAGGACACGTATCGAGCTTTTCTGAGAGCTGGACGGCCATCGTCAAAATCGAACGCCAAGGGCAAGCAAGAGGCAACAAGAGAGAAGCGCGTGCGCTCATTCCCACGCACACACACGCGCGCGTCTGCAAAGAGAAACTCAAGTACGATGGCGCTTCCTGAGCTACAGATCGTCGCGGGCCTCGTGACCGCCCTCGCGATCGCGCTGGCGATGCTCGCGGTGCGCGTGATGTACCCGAAGAAGGTGGACGAGATCGACGAGTCGCTCGAGGCGATGATCAACGGCTTCGACTTTGAGCTCCCGGAGGAGGTCGAGATGTACCGCAAGATCAAGGAGGAGAACCCGGACGAGCCGGATGTCGTGTTCAACATGCTCTTCCGCCGCGCGGTCGCGGACATCCCGCTGATCCGCAAGATCCAGTCGGAGAGCGCCGGCATCCAGCGTCTGAAGAAGAACGACATCCTGAAGGACGGCTCGTTCCTGAGCTACAAGTTCGCGGAGGAGATGATCAACGAAGAGATCAATGACGTGCGTAGAGAGGCAGAAGAGCTCAAGCCAGGTACGATCCGTCTATTTGTATGCGTGTGATCGTGGTGGCTGTCTTGCAGATGCTGACTGTCTGTGTGTGTATAAATTGCTTCCACGTGAACGCGACACAGGTGAGGGATGGCCAGACAAGATCTTCCCACAAGCAGTGCAATTTATGAACCACATAGCCGAGCAGCAGATGGCAGCGCAGCGAAAGGCACAAGAAGAGCAGATGCAGGCGATGATGCAGGCGCAGGCTGCGATGGAAGCCCAGCAGGCTCCTCAAGAATAAACGGCGAGGAAGAAGTAGAGGAGGAGGAGGAAGAAGAAGAGGTATTGGCAGTCAACCAGCCAGTCAGTCCACTGCTATTGTCGATTGATGGATATGGATTTAAGCGCGCGGTTGGTCTGCAGCGACAATGTACGAGGACTTGTTCATATGCACTTTCGCTTCTTCTCTCTCTTCATAGATTGGATCCAGCGGCAGTGCATGGGGTCGTTGGCGCGTGCAGCAGCATGTTGACGCTGGCGATGTGCTGCTGGGTCGCTTCCTGCAGCTGCTTGATCATCGGTAGCAATAGGTCATAGGGAGTGTCGTCCGTTCCGCTGTCATGCTCTGTCTTGTCGTTTGCCATCAGGGATTCTCGTAGCTTATTATCACCATCATCAGCGCCAGCAGCGTTCTTATGCAAATGGTTCATTCCGAAGCGGATGCCGATCTTCTGGAGCTCCTGGTGCGCCACTTCCTGATTGAGCTGCCGACGCATGTACCGCAGCATGCGCTCGCGCGGAGACGCGAATGCCCAGTCGGCGAACTCAAGCGCGCGATGGATATACAGTTGCTGCTCCGCAGGCGCCGCAGTGGCCGTCGTCTGACCCGAAGATCCGTCCGCGAAGAAGAACGAGCAGAGCTCTTGGTGCTGATCTACCTGCAGGATCGTGCGGTCCTGGAACACGACGCGCACTTTACCGTCCGCAAAAGCGCGGAATCGGCCGTGCTCAGTCTCCACGGCTTCAATCACGACTGTCAACGAATTCATCTACAGAGAGAGAGAGTGTGTGTATCAACAATGAGTCAGTTAGTGTCGTTGCTATTATTCAAGTGACGACATCAAGCAGGTGGCACTCTACCTCGTTTTCGTCACTAATATGGAAGCTGCCGCGAAGTGAGGAAGTTGTGCTGGGTCCGCCATGGGATCTCAGCACATCCATTGCGTGGTTGCAGAGTGTCAGGACGCTGGGGCTGTATGACAATGAATAGCAAACGCCTAGTCTGTCAGTATAACGGGAAGAGGATCCACGCATAGCACATGCCATTCATTCGCCCTACTGTGCCTGTACCTCGCGTTTGTTGTGGCAAACAAGGGCGCTGGCGGGATGGTCTCGATCGTGAATTGCTGCTGGAGCGTGCCACTCTCTCCGTACCACCGGAAAAAGCCGCGCGTGCACTCGATAACAGCGTTCTGACCAGCAAACTGCACCTACATGAGTTATTTACGTGTAGATGTGTCACGTTAGAGGTAGACAAGAGATAAAGTGATAGGCAGATACCGAAGCTACAAGACACGTACAATGACTGACGGTAGTACATCTTGGGCAGGCTTGCAGATGTAGAACACCGCGTCCTCCATCACTTCCACTGCGACGCGCTCGTAGAGTTTCCGTGTCGGACGGCTTGCGACGCGCAGTACGTCGGCGAGCGCGAGCGTGACTCCTCCAGTCTCGCTATTGCTGCTGTCAGCAGTAGATTCTCCATCGTCACTGCCGTGTGAAGTTGACAACGCGGAGAACGTCGGACGCGCAGTGAAAGCAGAGTTGCCTGGAAGCTCACTGGACGCAAACAAACCATTATGTTCATCGGGACTCAGTTCAAACTCTGGTTTCTGCGACTCGAAAGCGCTACGTGCGTGCGCCAGAACCTGCACCGGGTATGCGAAGCATGGCGGCACGTGGTGCACTGTGAAGGTCTGGCGGATCGTCGCGTAGTAGTCGAACCGGTCACTGCTATTACCGTCATTCGCGTCTTCTTGGGTATCGACGCTGCGCTTGGCTTGCACCACGTAGAACACGTCCACGAGCGTCGCGCTCGGGTGCAAACAGACGCGAGCGTTGCCTTCGATGGACCGGATCTCGAATCGCTGCGTCGCTGGATCAACGAGCTTCTCTGTGCTGAACGCGCCCGTCGGCCATCTCGCTCGTAGCGGCTGGTCTCTGTTGCTGACACTGCTGCGTCGCCTCTGCCTTCGCACCAATTGACCACCACCACCATCACCTAGCTGGTACAACGCTCGATGCACATACGGGGAGAGACTCAACGCAGCGCTGGTCTGCCACGCGAAGCGGTTGCGGAGTTCGATGGTCTCGATCACCATCGCGCGATGGTTTGAGAGCGTCGTGGGCGAGAGGTGACGCGTCTGCGAGCCATCCGGGTGGATATACGTGTACGTGTGCCCGGCGCGCTCGAGCACGATGATGTGCGTCTCATGCGTGTTCTTGCGGAAGCAGTTGACGGTCGTGCCGTCCACTAGCAGCACGCCGCGGAGCTGCCGGTGCGAGTTGCTGTTGCGGTGGAGGCGATGCGCCTCAGTCGCCATGGACGTCGCTTTATTCTGGTCGCTCGTTCGGATTATGTGTCAATTTTTTTGGCGGGAGTTGAGTGAATCGAGTTGCTGCTTGAAAGGGAGCCACCAAGTCTTTATATGACAACCCAGACTATCCAAACTGCCTACCAGTTGCAAAACAAGGGTTATTCTGTTGCAGTTTGCGTGACGAAAGTGTCCTTGACCATCACTCTTGAGCCGGCTATGTGTAGCTGCTGGATGCGTGCTCACTTGAAGATCCGCCTCGAACGACGTAAGAAGACGAATCGCTCGTCCACACTCTCTCATTAGTAGCACCAAGAACAAGCATTAGGAACAGCAACAGGACCAGCAGCATGTCGAAGCTCTTTGTAAACGGCAAGATCTGGCAGTGGGGCGAATCCCCAGCCACCGCGACGGAGCGCCACTCGTTCGCAGAGTGGATGCTCGTGGCGGACGACGGCAAGATTCTCCAGGTCGGATCCGGACAAGCCCCAACGAATGCATCTGAAGCAGCAACGCAGACGGAAGATCTGGGCGGCGCGCTTGTGCTTCCGGGACTTCACGATTCCCACATCCACGCCTACTACATGGGCGAGAGTGACGAGTTCCTCAACCTCACGGGCTGCACGTCGTTCGAAGACTTTGCCGAGCGCCTGCGCAAGTACGACACCGCGTACCCGGAGAAAGCGTGGGTCGTGGGCTTTGGCTGGGAGCAGGACCAGCTCTCGTCGTCGGGTCGCTATCCATCGCGGTATGATATCGACGCTGTGATCAAGGACCGACCTGTGCTGCTGCACCGCGCGTGCTGGCACATCGTGGCGACCAACACGAAGGCGCTAGAGATCGCGGGAATTGACATCACGCAAAAAGCTCATGATGTCGAGTCGGGAACGATCGACACGGACGAGAACGGCGCGACTGGCATCCTTCGGGAATCGGTACGTTCATACAGTGAGTCTTACATTGGCTTTGGCGTGCCGCGATTGATTGTATACTAAGAAGTTTTGGAAACTGTGTTAATGTGGCTTTAGGCGGTCAACCTCGTCGCAAACCACACACAGGAAAGCTCGGAAGGTGCGTAAGCTTCGTCTATTTTGCATTGTCTTCTTGGTATGTGCTTGTTATTGCAGCAAAGACCGACTGTTGTTGGATGTTGATGAGATGTAGAGATTCGAGCCAAGTACTTGACAAACGCGATGAACAAGTGCGTTCGCTACGGACTCACAGGTACGCTCGCGAGCTCTTGCTGTTGATGCTGCTCTTTGCAATGTATGGCGGTCCTCATCTCTGACACAATGCATCCATCTAGGTATTCACACGAACGACCACAACGCCTGGCAGCTGTACACGAAGATCCAGGGGCAGAGCGGACTCCCGCTTCGAGTCTACATGACGCCGTCGATCGGGGAGCTGAAGGAACCAATGACGCCTCGTCCAGGCTCGCAAGTCGGTCTTCTGAGCTGCGACCGCATCAAGCTGTTCTCGGACGGCAGTCTCGGCGCGGTGAGTACCTAGTTGTTTTATCTACAGACCTATGTTCGGACTCATTATCGTGAGCTTCACTGGTCTCTGACTCCACCCAACAATGCTGTGATGCAAAACAGGAAACTGCGGCGGTTCGCCAGCCGTACCTCGGCACTGAAAACCGCGGCATTCTGATGGAGAGCGACGCCAACCTCATTAGGCAGATCTCGGACGCGGATGCTGCGGGGTTTCGCTTGGAGATTCACGCGATCGGTACGCTCGTTCGATAGTTAGAGAAGGGGTGTTTGGTATTTGTACAAAGTGCCTTACTGGCTGCATCTTGGTGGTATTGTGCAGGCGATCGTGCTGCCGAGCAGGTGCTCATGGCACTCAAGGAAGCCAACGTGACTGCGGACAAGCGCGCGATAATCACGCACTGTCAAATCCTCGGCGAGGACCTGCTTCTCAAAATGAAGGACCAGGGTGTTATCGCCAACATCCAGCCCTCGTTCACGATCACGGACGCCTCGTTCGCGCGCAAGCGACTTGCTGAGGAAGTGCTGACGTATTCGTACTGCTGGAAGACGATGATCAAGAGCGGGATCGTCTGTGCCGGTGGGAGCGACTCGCCCATCGAGACCTGCAACCCATTCCAGGGAATCTACGATGCGATCTACCGCCACAAGCCCGGCCAGCCGCAGGACGTGTTCCTCCCAGATGAGAAGCTGACTTTTGACGAAGCGCTGGAGATCTACACGAAAAATGGCGCGTAC
The DNA here is from genome assembly GCA_023333955.1 of Globisporangium paroecandrum. NCBI lineage: Eukaryota > Oomycota > Peronosporomycetes > Pythiales > Pythiaceae > Globisporangium > Globisporangium paroecandrum. The sequence goes on along the minus strand of JAASFU010000287.1, from coordinate 1,085 downwards.
GCCGCGATGGAGGAGACCCGCTTGGGGCAACTCGCGCCTGGGTACCTCGCCGACTTTGTGGTTCTCCAGAGTGATGTCACGCAGGACCACGAAGCGTTGCTGAACGCCGAGCTCGTGAAAAGTGTGTGGATCAACGGCAAGAAGACGTACTCGTTCGACCAAGACGCGCAGGTGAAGGACCCAGTGTTCGACTTCTCGCAGAGCTCGTTGCCAGGCAAGAACGGCCCCCACATCCGCATCTGCCGTTGCTGTTGCAGATAAATGATGGTAGTGGTGTGTTGCGGTGGACAACTTTTCAGTTGCAACAGTGGGAGCGTGAGCGGTAGGAAAGAATGTGGTCTTTGCGTTCGGTGCTACGCTGGGAGAAATAAATGGCGAGATGCTTTTTCATTTGCAGCTCTTGGGGGTTCTGCTTGTTGTCCATCAGTCAGTCAGGTGAAGCCATGTCCGATTGGCTCGTTTATGTGTACGGTACGGTTGCTTGGTCAGCAACTGTGGGCCACATAGCAAAAGCAGTGGACCACGCGAATTCGCGTGGTCCACTGCGATTTGTTGTTGGAGCCAGTGACAGAGAGGAGAAAAATGAGGAAGAAAAAGATTGATGAGGACGCGTTGCTCTTTTTCAACCAATCATAGATTAATATTTTATTATTTAGGCCAATAATGCAGCTTTGCTCCCTTCGTGCACAAAGACTGCACACAAATTGTGTGTTGAGGGTAGGGTAAAAGCTGGTGCGATGACATGAGGGATCTCAAGCCAAAGCCTGCTTTCCCGATTGTCCTCACATATAATAATTGGTATCGATTTTGACAGGGTATAGACACTCAAACAGAGAACCCCACCCATCTTTCCTCCGAGTCTGTGGAAAGAAAGCAGAAATCGGTTTTGAGGGGGAAAGACCTCGAAAAAGGGGCGGGAGAGTTGGAGGAAGGAAGAGAGGAAGAGAGCTCCTGAGCCAATTCGCCTCTGTGTGTGTTCGTGGGTGCGTGCGTGCTTGTTGCGCCAGACAGCCGTAATCCCCACACACAAGTGAGCGCGCGCACGGACGGAAGCCATTTGACCTCTTCGACCCATCGATCCCAAT
>JAASFU010000286.1:0-29743 GCA_023333955.1 Globisporangium paroecandrum | reverse complement strand
GCAATGCTTGTAAAACGAATCTGACCGACCGACATTTGACCTGTGTTTGTGTTCAACTGTGTACCCATTCTGGTTTTCTGACAGTAGCTCAGTCAAAAATGCGTTTTTTTCGCCGAAAGCAGTCGAATGAGACTGCTTTCGCGATCGGCTATAAAACGAGGCCTTTTTTCTTTTCTGAATCGTGTTATTGGCCAATATATCCACAGAAGTCACCATTTTCACGTTTTATTGGCGCGCACTGTAGATAATGAGCAAGCATGCACCGCTTCTGATGCGCTTGAGGAGACAGCAACGAGCCGGAAGCTGTCACCACTTGGGGATGCGCGCGCTTCGTTCGCAGTCCAGAGTCAGGACCAGAGCCCCGCATCCACAAGAAACGAATCTCTGTGACCCACTGAGTCAAGCAAATCCCATCCACGTACCCAATCAATCTCTCATTCACGAACTCAACCCAGTCCCCTCCATCTCGCTTTTTGTTATAAAGCGAGCTTCATAGACCTCTCAGTTCCCAATCTGCGCTGCTCCACTCAGATCCCCCAGCTCCAGGTCTTCTGAACGACTATGATTGCCAAGCCAGCGTCTCTCGTGGCGCTCTTCGCCGCAGCGCTGCTGATCACTGAGAGCCCCGTGGTGGCGACCGACTACCTCGGCGGCTGGCTCCCAAGCCCGCCAAAGCAGCAGTGCGTGGACATTTGCGTCAACTCGAAGGCGGCGCCGACGTGCCTCACGAACGCCCCGGCGTGCCTCGCGAAGAAGCAGCGCCCCGGCGACTTTGACTACCTCGTCATGGAGCAACTCTTCGCGCCGCAGTTCTGTCGCGACCTGCTCAAGGGCGTGGACTCGACGATTTCGCACCAGAACGTGCTCCCGTACCCGAACGGCGTGAGCTGCAAGCCCGAGGTCGTCAAGAGCGAGGTCACGATCCATGGGCTCTGGCCGAACTACGACGACGGCTACGCCGGCTGCTGCAACGTGAGCGACACGATCATCAACCGTCCGTTCCACGCCGCGGACTTTGCCAAGACCCAGAAGGCGCTGCTCGACGAGATGAAGACCAAGTGGGTGGACCCGACGCAGTCGAACGAGTACGACTCGCTCTGCGAAATCTACAACCACGAGTTCCAGAAGCACGGCATCTGCTACACCGCGAACGGCGACGACTACGCCACCGCGGCCGTGACGTACTTCAAGGCAACGCTCAAGACCGCGGCGCTCGTGGAGAAAGCCACGACTCAGATCGGCAAGTGGGCCGCGCTGCCCAAGCCCGAGATCCCGTCGCTCGCAGCCATCGAAGCGCTCTATACGAGCAAGGTGCAGATCTTCTGCTCGGGCGTGGACGGTAAGAACCAGCTCTCGGCCATCCGCTCGTGCTACGCCAAGCCCGAGATGATCACGAGCGACGGCCCGTCCAAGCAGATCGACTGCGCTCCGGCCAAGCCCACCACCACGTTCGTGCTCTGCGACCCGACCCAGCCGATCACGCTCATCGGGTACACGGCCCCAGGCGCGAGCTCCCCAGCTCCAACGACCCAAGCCCCAGTTCCAGTTCCAACCACTCAGGCTCCAGCTCCGACGATTCCAGTCAAGCCAAGCTGCTAAGTTGCTGGCTCAGGACAGCTCTCAGTCAGTCTCAGCTAAAAACACGGCAACGCTTATCGCTTTCCTAAAATTCCATAAAACGAGGGGTTTTTAAAAAACGAATTTTGGACAAATGTTAGGTTACACTGTTGTACCCACTTGAACGCTGCCCAACTGACTTGCTAAGTCAGCTAGCTAGCTCTCTCTAAGTGATCACGAGCTTCTCGTCGGCGTCGTAGCCGTAGCGGGCCTTGTACTGCTCGAAGATGCGCTCGATCTCGGCCATGTAGAGCGCGTGCACGGCGCGGATGTCGGCCTCGGTCGGCTCGTCCTTCTGCGTCGTGGCGATCGGCTTGCCGTACACCACGCCGAACGTCTTGCCTTCCGGCAGGCGCTTGGGCATCCACATGAAGCGGCCCCAGAACACGATAATCGGGATTTTGAGCACCTTGCGGAAGAACGAGATGACGCTCTTTGGTGGGTTCCACACGTTGAAAAACCACTTCTCGCCGAATACGAAGGTTGGCACGAGCTCGGCGCCGTGGCGGATCGCGAGCTTCACGAAGCCCAGGCGCTCCTTGAGCACGATCGTGGTCTCCTTGGACTTGGGGTCTACGAGGAAGATCTCCGGCACGCCGCCCGGGTACACACAGATGCTGTAGTCCTTCTTGAGCACCTTGTCGGCCGTCGAGCGGGACGCGTCCACCACGCCGAGCCTATTCGAATTCGATTGCAAGCGCCATGCAAAGCGATGGTTAGTATGAGCCACTATCTGTGAATCGGAGCGGTCAAGTGTCACACAAAATCAATCGTCACTACGACTACGTACCACAAGCAGAGCTCACGCGCGAGCGGGACGCCAAAGATACTGGACGCTCCGAGCGCTGTGAGGGCAACAGTATGCACACAAAAGCGTTCGTCATCAGGCTCTCAACATGCGCAACTGTGAATCACAACACAACAAACAAAAACGCACCGCGGGTAATGATCTTTGGGAACACAGCTTCCCAAGTGCCGCCGTACGTGGCGATGCGCGACAGGATGATGATGCCGTGCGGGTGGAAGCCGAAGATGTAGCGCTTGGTAGCGTCGAGGTCCTGCTCGCGGAAGATCTTGATGCCGACAAAGTTGGCGTTCAGCAGCCAGTAGCGTGACATGCGTACGAGGTCCCACGGTCGCCCCTGCGCGGTCTTCTCGACGCCGCTCAGGAACGACGGCGCGTACACCGCGAGGATCGCGACGACCACGAGCCCGTACCCGCGCTGGTACAGCATGTAGAACGCGACGAGGAACGGCACGCCCCAGAAGTTGTAGTGGATCGTGATGAAGATGTAAAGGTCCGAGATCCACGCTTGCAACCATTTCGGCACGCGCGAGTCCGCGCCGAAGAACTGCGGCGGCGTATACTCGAATAGTTCTGCTTCGTCGCCGGCCTTGGTGGTGGTGGCGGTGGCGGTGGCGATGAGCGGCGCCTTCTCTTCTTCTGCTTGGATCGCCATGTTAAACGCTTGTCTTCGTCTCGGGTCCGTTCGTTCGTTGGCTTCAGGCGGGTTCACGGATGGATGCGCAGCGGAGGAGGAGAAAAGGAGAATGACGGATGTGTTCGTGGCGTTGAGCAGCAGCAGCCACAGTCAATCAAGCAAGCAAGCAGCAAACTCAGGAGAGGGAGTGATTCGCCAGTGTGCGGCATCGATGTCATCGCCGTGGCTCGTAACTGTTGAGTCGACGGTTTTTCTCTTCCTCCCATCCGAAACTCGCAGCGTCTTGTGGACCACCACTGATTGGCTAAAACAGAAGTTGGGGTGGAAAAAGAATCAAAACACTTCTGAGACAATCATGAAGGATGAGCCAAAGAATCAGGACACGTTTTCGGCAACGGTTTTGTAAACTCTTGTCAACAACATTTTCGCAAAAGCGAAAAACGTCCCCAGTCGACAGCCACACAAGCGAGGCGCGCGTGACGCAGCGCTCCGTGGGAAGCTCTTTCAACGAATTCACTACAACAACACGCTGACTGTGTGTGTGTGTCTTCGCTGCGTATCTCCTTCAGGAAGAGGGCATTGAGAATAATAGGCTTCATAAAGCAGACACGCGCACAACGAGATAGGTCTTCTTTCACTTTCACCTGCAGCCACCACGTGGCATCAAGGCGATGTCATCTGTGAGCTGCCGCTTACACTGACCTTTTTATCCGCTTGTGTTGCTCATCTGAGCGCCTGAGCATCCGTGTCATGATTCAACATTAATCGCGAACTCTTCTTGTCAAGTCACAAAAAGTCAGAATAGGGGTTCGTTGGAATGGTGGTGAAACCTGGATGCATTTGAATTGAAACTCGTGAGCTTCGCTTCACCAACGGCGACCAGGTTGTGAGCACACACCGCTGCACACACGTAACAGCGATGACAATGTCTTCTTTTCCGCGTTGTTGTAGCCAGTAGCGTTCAAGATGCCTGCTGCAGGTCGGCGACAAGATCCCTGCCGTCGTAGATAGGGCTGAGAGCAGTACAATTACAACTCCTTTTCGCGGTCGCGGTGCCAACCCTGACTTGACTCGGCCACGTAGTCGTCGTCGAACATGCGCATCACGTTGTCGTATGCGGAGCTGAACTTGGGGCCTTCCCAGAAGATCTTATTGCACGCCGTGCACACCCAGAACTCGGTCACGAGCTCCAGCACCCTGGCAGGCACGTCAAACGCGGTCTGCGTGCGCGCGTACTCGGCGTCAGCGAGCATGAACGACTTCGCGTTGCAGAGTGCGCACCGAGACATCAGCTCGTCTTTCTTCAGCTGCAGTGCAAAGTGCGACTTGATCTCTTGGAATTGCTGGAACGGGTCGTCACTGGAGACAACAAAGCACGCACCAGCGTCTCGTCGGTCAGCGAGTTTCTTGTCTCGCGTCAGCAAAATGCGCTGCTCCTTCACCGCCAGAGACAAGATGGTTGCTTTCGGGTCTTGATTTGCGTTCTTCCTTGGGATCGCGTACGGGTCCCAGATGACCACATCGATGCCGATCGTTCGGAGCCATTTGCCGACGCGCGCAACCATCGAGTCGGCAAGAAACTTCATCTCGAGCTCTTTCACCTCCATTGCCGTCTCTTGCAAACTGTCCGAAGCGCTTGCTGGTGCTTTCGTTGCACCTGTCAAAGTGGCGCCGCGCTGGATGTCACCAACCGCGTCGATATCTATGAGCGAGAAAAATGCCTTCGAGGCGATCCACAGAAGCGCTTCGTGAGTGCCTCCTCCTCCGACCAAGTACTCCACATTCTTCAGAGAGCTGTCTGCGTAGATCGTTGGAGAGACGCTCTCGGTCACGCCATCGGAGCTTGCAACTTCCACTTGGCGGTGGCCAAATGGAGGTACAGTTCCTGGAGCAAACCCAAAGATTTCTTGGCATTCAAGCGAAGTCGCGAGCTTGATCTTTCGTCTCCCGACACCAGTATACAAAGCGATCTGCGACGTGTCCAATTTGCAGTTTGCATCGATGCAAGCCACACACGGGCGCTCTGAGAATGAAATAAAAAAAGTGACAAAACCACTAGGTATCAGTAGGAGGAGAAACAGTAAACGGATCAAGCATCTTACCGTCCGCAAAGAAGCAAATGGCGTTGATAGCGAGGAAGTTGCGAGGCGGCGCGGTCGAGTCTGTGGACTTGCTGGCTAGGAGCTCCTTGATGCTCTTGGACGGCAAGAACTTGATTTCTGTGTCAATCAACGCAGCGGCTTCCGCCCCATGCTCCTGAATGAAAGCAGTTTGACGTTCGTTCCAGAATCGGATGATGTCATCTGAGCTGAGCAATTCGATGTCGGGACTGGCTCCGCCTTTGCTAAGACTGCGCTGCAGCCATTTCTCGTGGTATCTCTTTCTCAACTGTACAGCTTCCAATGCAGCATCATCATTGAGTGGAGACGAGTGTACAAGCTCTCCGACGTACACGCTCGCATCTTGCCACGTCAGCGTTCGCTGCTCAATCCGATCGTGGTCTTCCGTTTTACAGCTGCAAGTTATAACACAAAGCGTCAGACGTTTGGTTTGCTCCAGGATGCATCATAGATCATCGCCGAGATGTGCGTACAATTTTTCGACAATCTGAACGAGGCAGAAAGCATCGAGCGCGGCATACTGCGTTTGGCTTGGAGAGAGCGGGCGTTCATCCCAGTCGGACATTTGCATGCGCTACAAATCGTCCAACCATACAAAAGAATGTAAGAAAGACTTTGTAGCAAATGGACACAAGAAGGAAATCGCAAACACAATCACCTTGTCCAGAGGTTTCCCCAGAATCCGGCTCGTGGCGTTTGACAGACTGTTGCCAACCGAGGCGCCAAAAGACTTGAGGATGACAGTGCTCAGCTGCGAAAAAAAGACATGTACAGTGAGCAAACCATTTTGGCAAAAAGAGTCAACCCGAACAAAATGGTCCCCCATACCTCAAGGAACGGAGAGGCCGACAAGAACACTGATCGCTCTGGGAATGTCTGGTGGAGAACTGGAATCACGAGATAAGACAAACGTATGAGATGTCGATCCTGTAATGGTGTGATTGGTGTTCTCGTACCTTTCAGGTCCGAGTCAAAGCCAAATCCGACTTTCAGGAGCTTCGTTGTCGTGAAGAGACGATGCAGGAAGACGTCGAACAAGAAATCGTTGTCCTGATATTGACCCAGCGACAAAAAGAAGTCAGTACCATTTTAATTCATATAGAGCGAACGGATATTGAAAGTGGTTGATGACTTACATGCAGCGCCAAGAGATCGATGATGAATACTCTCGACGATGATGCAATCTGCAAGATACTGGCGATCGCGGTTGTCGTGATCGCCCCAGTAGCAGCTGCGATCTTCGAAGTTGTAGGTTTCCACTCCACATCAAGCCCCACTACGTTGCTGGAACTGGATTCGACTTGGAATGCGTCTCCTTCACTTTCATCGCCATCACCACAACTGTTAGCTGTTGCTGCGTGCTCACCAAAGAAATGGCTCGTCGCTTCTCGAATGTGCTCTTCTTGATCACAAAATAGAATCGCATTGCTGCTCAGAGGAAGCTCAAGGAGTCCGTTTAGGGCGGCCGCATGCACAGATTGAGAGAACCCGCTGATTGTCCACGATGAGACTTGCGATGCAATCTGTGCGACGTCAGGCTCGAAATCTGTCAGTCTTAGACGCTGCGCGAGATGCTTCGCATGCTGAATCTCGCCCGCAGCAACCATGTGGTCCAACAACATTTTCTGAAGAATCGCGTCGCTTCCAACAAATGAGATCGCGATCTGCCATCGCTGCTTCTCAATGAGCTTCATCAGTCCATCGCGACTATACATCATATCTGAACCAACAAAAGAATGACAAAGTCAACCAGCTAACTGAGAGTAACTCGAAGCAATGTGGAGAAAATATGAAGTGTCTTACCTATATCTTGATATTCCTGTTGCAGGCTGAAGTTGTACACCAAACGATGTGCCTAGTAGAATCATAACAAACACGAGTTTGTGAGCATGAGTGGCCCAGCAGGCAGCGGTTTACAGATTGAACAACCACATACCCGTTTGAACTCTTGGAACGAGATGGCTTCCTCTACTATCGCCTTCGACAGCACTACAGAAACAATTGCAGGCGCATACAAAATGCCCAAAGTCAGTAAACAAAAATCAGAACCAAAGGCAGACGTCGCGAAACTCACCTTTTCCATCGCTTTCATTCTCAAATGTGCGAATCATGAGCTCCGCGGACGCCCAGTCTTTCGCCCGCGCCATCGTCTGCACCATGGCCTTGAAGTCCCAGTCCACGTGCTCGAACGTGCTGCAGAGTTTGATCAGCGGCGAGTAATTCTTCGATGCCATCAGGTGGTTTGCTGCGCGCGTGACTTGCGCATTGTCGAAGTGCGTCATGCTGAAGAGATCGAGCACTTCCACGAGCAGTTTCTGGTCCTGATCGGAACAAAACAACACCCGCACATTCAATGAGAGAAGCTCAGGAGACCACTACTATATCATAAACAAGGCAAACATACCACAGTGTTTGGGTCTTCAAGTCCACGCGTGCAGAACACAATCAGCGCCGTGTTGGTCTGGCCTTGGTGGCGAAAGTGCTGCTTCACACTGCCGTATTCTTGACTCAGCACGAGGTTCTTGAGCGCGTTGACCATGATGAACGCCAGCGGCGTGTTCGGCTGCGCGTTCGTCTTGTTCTTTTTCTTTCTGAGCTTCTTGGACACTTGAGCTCCTGCTGGGGCCTGTTCAGACGCAGTGGTCCTTCTTTCCAGCCCACCAGCTTCGTCGACCTCTGCTGTTTTGGTTTTGGTGCCGCCATTACTCCCTGGCGCCACGGGCGTCGACTCTTCGCACAAGAGCAGCACGACACGCACCATAAACTCCGCAAAGCCAACTGCATTGTGATCGTCTTGGCCGTCGAGGTCCTGCTGCTGCTGCTCACTGAGCCTCGCCAACACTTGGGTTAATGTCGTCTCCAGCTCCAGGAACTTGTTGCTGGACGAGCCGCGCGCTGTTGACGCGTAGAAAGCTGTGTGGATGGCGCACACCCACTGCTGCGCTGCCTCCAGCGCCTCCGCATCGCCAGCGCGCGAGCGGAAAGCCGCTTCCAGCGCACTCGTCAGCTCCGCCATCTCTACTTTTTTTTTCAGATCAAGAGTTGGGAGGCCAAGATGAAGGCTGGCACTCACGAGAGCGAACTTATTGATTCGCATTTGAAAGGAGTTATAGTGTAAATCACCGTCAATGTTGCTTAATTCTGCTCTTTTTCATTTAAGTACGAATTTACGAGTGCGCTTTTTGCACGCTCAAGCAACCGATACGAACTTAATGTGCTGGTTTGCGGAAACCATGCTCAGTTTTGTACCCAACTGCAACACCAACAGGAGGAAAGTGCAACCAATGCCCAGTAACAAACTCTCCAAATCGCCACGAGCAAGAGCAGAAAGCGCAAGTGATGGAGCTTGCAGATACGCTCGCGTGCGCATCTATCGGGGACCTCAGCGCCCCGCAGCAGTGGGTACGCGCCATCCACGCAGCGTTCTACGCGCCGACGCCACGCGGTGCTTCCGTGAACAAGTTTCTGGAACTGGAGACGATTTTGATCCACGTGCTGATGACGCTCAATGAGCAGCAAGCGCTTGTACACACCGACAAAGACGATACTGGTGACACCGCGGGAGATCTATGGGCGTTTATGGTGCGCGTCGTGCTGCTACTCGCGCAGGAGCCAAAGGTGAGGGATGCTACAAGCAAAAGCGGCGACGCTAGTGTGATGGCGACGTCGCCACTCGAAGCCCCAACGCAGCAGCCAGCGCTACCAGCAAAGAAAACCTTAAACGGCACTGTGGCACCCAAGAAGCAAGATGTGATCAGTAAGAAAGCCAAGAAACCCAAGAAGAAGAATGCGCAGCCATTTGCCCCACTGGCGTTTGTGGTAGTGAACGCACTGAAGAAGCTATCTGATAGTGATGCGGAAGGAGTGGCAAAGCACCTTCTCAAACAGGGCAAGGCCAACGGAGAGCTAGTGTCTCTCTGTCTGTACGGGCTCGCGCATCCAGAGGCAGTCGTACGTGGAGTCTATCCTTTTCTGGAAATCCTCTCTCTCTCATTTATTTGATGCGCCTTACAAAGACTGACTTCTGTTGTTATTATTGCCCGCGTTCAGGACCAGAAACTGCTGGTAGAGGTGATCGATCTCTTTCAACTCGTGCACTTTGACAAAGTGCTGGTTCTGTCGGCGTCGGACCACCTGCTTGCGTCAAAGAGCTATTCTGCGGCAATCAAGCTCTGTGCGATTTTTCGAGACGTGGATTGGCCATTCGAGAACATGGTCAAGCTGATGGCGCAGGGCAAGGACTGGGTTTCCGCTGAGCTGCTGGTGCGGAGTAGTTCCAAGACAGAAGGCGAGGCAGGTATGTCTGCAATTCAAATGCTTGAACCTTCCATCGTGGTTGGAAGTCGGTGACTAACTGCTTTCTTTGTAGCCCTGGTGAACGTATTGGTGGAAGAGGCGATCGCTATGCAAGACTTCAAAAGGGTAGGAAACATTGCACAGAATCAAGCGAGGATCAACGCACTGAGTTGTAACTCATTCTATCTCTCTTTGAGTAGGCGCATCGACTAGTTCACAGCTTCAACCTGCAGCAAGATTATCCAGACATTGGTGAGTCCTGCTCTATCACTGAATGTACCCCACCTACATGAACCACCATTTTTGACGATCTTCCTGTGAAATATTAGAGATGATATACAGTCGAGATGGGCTGATGAGACTCATCGAGAAGCAAAAGTGGCAGATCGCACTGTCATTCGTTGGCAACGACACGGCTCTGCAGAAAATCCTCTTCGATCATGTCGTGGCGGTTGGGGAAATCGCACATTCGATGTACCTCGCAAAGTGTCTCGGAATGACAGATTACCAGCCTGATTTGTCGCAAATCACAGCGGAGGGAGCGGCATTTGGAAGCGGAGATTCTGCTTCCAAAGCAAAGTGCCTCAAATTGCCATTGGAGAGCAGCGCTGTCACCTTCTGCGATCAAGAGCAGCATATTCGGGAGGCTGAAGCGTTCTTTTTCGATCGAAATGAGAAAGATGGAGACAAAAATGCTCTCGAGGAAAAATTGCTGAAAGCGTCAAGCGAATCTGCCCCAGGCTTTGATTCTACGGAGCTCGTTGGACTTGACGTGGAGTGGAAGCCGACGACATCGAAGAACTCAACAAGAAGTATCGCGAGCATTCTTCAGATCGCAACATCGACTCGCGTCTTCCTCATCGACTTGCTGATGCTTCATGTACGTTTTGCTTACCTGAGAGAATGCGTATGCGTATATACACTGCATGCTGACTAATTGCCGATACTCTCTTTGCAGGACAACGACTATCTCTTCGAGTCATTCTTGCCACACCTCTTCTCGTCTGACAGATACTTGAAGATCGGGTTTGGCTTTGACTCTGATATGAAAGGTATGAAGCGTTACTGTGTAAATGCTGAGGTCAGCTGTGTTTTGGCGCTGACAGGAGCCTTGTCCACAACGTTAGTTCTTCATCAGACATTTCCGGAGCGGGCTGCATTCCTGCAAGTTTCGCCATTCGTTGAGGTATGTAATGCGAGAAGCTAGATTTCGTGCTGAGCCACAAAATGACTGACTCGGAAATGCATCGTTTCATGGACAACCCCAGCTGAGCACGGCTGTCTCAAAGGCATTCGATGCATCAGCTGGAAAGAGCTTGTCGAGCGCGTCGACTCGGGTCTTGGGCAAGCCACTGGATAAGGTGAACTTGCAGTAACTTGTGATACTCTGATGGCTCTATCTACTCACTCCCACTGGGATATTTTGTCTTGAATGCTACTATTGTAGAGAATGCAACTTTCAAACTGGGAAGTTCGGCCGCTGTCAGTCAAACAAGTCCAATATGCAGCATTGGACGCGTACTGTCTGGTCGAGATGATGATGAAGCTGTAAGTTTCAAGAACCTCTCTCACAATGGTACATCTCGGAACCTGACGATCATAGTTGTTTTGTGTTGTTCTCTAGGATAAGCAATGTAGCAGGCATCCAAGAGGAAAGCGAGCCACCCTTGATCTGGCAACGCATGAGTGATCAGATCATGCCTCTGAAGAATTCGGCGGTCGTCAGCACTGAGGAAGGATCGGAGTTGATTCGTCTACGGCATCAATACGTCGCGGACTGGTACCAACATCTCACTCAGGACCGCACGACCACTGCAAACTTGTTGACTCCAGAAGACGTTCTTCATTACTGGGAGCAGCGTAAAGCGGCATATTTGGAAGCGCTGAAGGAAAGTGAACCCGCAGACGGGATCACCGACCTGGAGCTCGAAATCAAGTTTCTTCCTGCAAAGACTATCAACGAATTGCTGTCCCAGCAACAAAACCCAGAGAATCCGCGCAAATTCACCCACATCAACAGCATTTGCTTCTTTGCAGACGGTATGTTTGCTCGAGTATTCACAAATCTGTTGCGAGTTTCTAGTACAAAGTTGCTGATTATCGATTCTCTTTTGCAGAAATCCCCCACGTTGCATGCATCGACGCAAGCTCTAAGCTGGATACCGCCGAGCTCGCTCACATTTGCGGCGTTGGTCGTCGAAAGGTCAAGCTTGCAACTCCTGGGGAGTGCGAGAACGTGTTTGGTTTTCTCCCAGGTACAGTGCCGCCTTTTGGTCATCGACTGAATGTTGACGGCGTTGAAGAAGCCGAGAGACCTCCATCACCAATCAAAGTGTATGCGGATGCTTCCTTACAGAGCGCCGAATACTTCATTGGTGGTGGTGGATTGGCTGATTCGTACCTGTGGGTGTCAGCGAAGGCATTTTTCAACGTTCTTGATGTCGAAATGGTTCCAAACATCATGTTGCACAGAGATCTGTTAGGCGCTGACGCAACAACGCCATGGCCGGGTGCAGCGACTGCGGATGGAGGATCTGCCACCAGTGGCGCCCGAACCGAAGCGTCTAAGTACAGGTTCGTCGCCGACACGATGGCTTCCGAAGTCGCTCGCTGGCTAAGAAACATTGGTGTCGACATTGTTACCTGGGATGCTGCGGGCGACAATAACTCCAGTGACCAGGCGAACCGGGCCAAACTGCTTGCGTTCGCTGCCAAGGAGCACCGAATCATTCTGACTCGCGACACTCAGCTGGCTTCACGTCGAGATCCCAGCGAGTGCTTGGTGCTTTCAAATGACGTTTGCTACGAGCAATTTCGCGAAATCAAGACGCAGTTCGGTATACCTGATCGGAAAGAAGGAAGCGCCTCTCGCAGCGGTGCCAGAACTGAAGCCCCTGCGCACAAGTTTGTCGCTGATACGATGGCTTCTCAAGTTGCTCGCTGGCTGAGAACAATCGGCGTCGACGTTGTTACCTGGAACGCCGAAAAATATGGCGACAAGAACGCCAGCAATCAAACCCATCGAGCGAAACTGCTCGCGTTTGCTGCTAAGGAGCAACGAATCATTCTGACACGCGATACTCAGTTGACTTCGCGTCGAGACGCAGGAGCGTGCTTGGTACTCTCAAGTGACGTTTGCTACAAGCAGTTTCGAGAAATCAAAACGCAGTTTGGCATGTACGCGCGAAAAGAAGGGAGCGCCTCTCGCTGCGCGCGCTGCAACGCGGCTGAATTTGTCACGATCGACGTGGAGTACGTTCGGAACCAGTCGCGTGAACAGATCCAAGCCAAAGTGCTCGAGTCGACGGCCAACTTCTGGATGTGCACCGAGTGCGAAAAGATCTACTGGGAAGGTCCAAAGTACACCACCAGTTCGGTCCCGAACAGCTCCGACGGAGAAGTGCTGTACCAGCCAGTGTGGCGACCGCGGCGACACCGCAAACAGGCGTAAACACAACACAACGTTGAAGACGCCGAATTCAAGGCCTAGTTTTGATACACGAGCACATCAGGGTCAAAAGGAAGAGAAGAGAACAGCAAAGCTACATGGGCATGTTTGACAAGCGAGCGAAATGAATGGGAAAGATGTGTTACATATTGTTCTATATTGTCACTGCGTTTGTTTCGTTGCTAGCTGAAGAGAGCTACTTCTCCCAAGTGCTTGGATGACGCGCTTGTTCGTCCTGCCATTCCTTGCGAAATGTGTCGTAGCGGTATAGACTTTTCTCCTTCCGTGAGATCTTCAGATCGGACGCGAGCGCGTACCCCGGATTCGCCAGCGCGACATTGTGACTCGTCGAATGGATGGACGCAGTCGTTCGGAGCGTTTTGTTCGCAAGCGCTTTCACCGCAGCCGCCGACATGGTTCTCGGTTTTGGCAACGCCTCTTCGTAGAGCTGCACGGTGCACCACACGACGACCATCGTCACGACGTTGCCATATTTCTCATGCAGCTTGACGTTTACAACGCGCGCAGCAACGGTCCTCTCTCCGACAGGCTCAGAGCCCATGGCACTCCCAGTGAAGCTTGCGATAGAGTAGACTGACGAATTGTTCAGTGCACCCGCCCGTGACGTCGCAGCACCACCTGACGCAGCTCGTGCCGAAGACGAATCCTCACCAACGATTTTCCCCGACTCGCTCCGGAAAATGCGCTCGCTGAAGAGAATCGTGTCGCCTGTGACGATGTCTCCTTCTTCGCAGCACTCGACCGTGAAGTGATCTGTGGCGTTGGATGGACGCAGCACCGCCCCCGTCGCACGCTCCTCGTCTTTGCTCTGCGTGCAGAACTGGGAAACAGTCGACTGCTCGCTCGCGACGCCGACGCGGTTGAGTGCGAAGACGCGGATGCGATAGACCGTGTTTGGGATCAGGTCGGTGATATTTGCGATCGATTTGCTGCCATCGTACACTTTAATCCAGTCGCTCACTCGACTGCTGTTGGCTGATAGCGCTGCGGATCCTCCTCTCCGTGAAGATCCTGGATCACCAGCCAGCGTCTCGATGAACTTGCACTCGACGATATACTTGTACGCGCCGTTGACGCCAGGATACCAGCAGACCTGTGTAGAAGACGCCATCGCGTAGATGATCCCCGCACACGACGGCGCGTTCGGCGCTGTCCAGACCTCGAGCACGTCGCTCAGCTGACTCGACGCGTGCGAAGACACGATGCGGAGGCGGAAGTTGTACTGCGTGTTCGCCTCGAGTCCGTTCACGACCGTCCACGTGTCCTTCCCGCGATACGAGACGACGCTCATCTGGTTAGTCGACAGTGCAGTCGTCGTTGTTGTTGGGAGTCGCTGCGTGCTGCTGCTTCCCGCCAGAGCTGTAGTTGTTGTCGTCTCCTGGTCCTGCCTGCCGTGGTCGCGCTTGAGAACGTAATGCACGTCGGTCTTGTTCCACCACCGCGTGAACTCCTTGAAGGAGATCTTGCCGTCGTTGTCCGTGTCGAACTCCTCCATGTACGCAACGAGTCGCTCTTCCGTTGCAGGGACGCCCAGCTCCTCGAGCAGCGTCTTGAACTCCGGGAGCTCGATGAAGTTGCTGTTATCCACGTCGTAGCGGTCGAACTTGGTGCGGAAGTTCACGCAGCCGTCGTCGAGACTCGTCTCCTGTGCCCACTCCTTCAGGATGCGCGTGATCTGATCGTCGCCCGAGGGTCCGCCGCCTTTGCGCATATTCAACGCGCCTTGCTTTGACCGCGCCTGCAGGGCTTCGTGGGAAAGGCAGGGCCGAGCATTCGCCGCCGCCCACTTCAGTTTCACAGCTGACGATGTCAGCGATCCGCTCGACTCGGTGATACTCGGCGGAGACGGGGTTTGCAGCAGTGTGTTAACGACAACCGGTTCACTGTGGAGACTGAACATGTTCTCTTCGTTGTACGCCTGCACTCGGAACTGGTACGTACTGTCGCTTGCAAGTCCATGGACGACAAATGAGCTCTTTGCGCCGCGGTAGATCTCCACGTACTCGCCCTCGGCTTCGTTCAAGCATTGCTTGAGGATATACCGGCATTGCGTAACTCCGGGACCAGTAGCAGGCTTCTTCTGTCTGCTTGTGGTGGCACCTGTACTAGTGCTACCGCTACCGTCTCGAAGTGACTTCACAGATGACGACGATGTCAACGTCCCTCTCGACTCGGCATCGCCCTTCTCGTCGAGGAAGCCGTGGAAGAAGCGCTGAAACTCGTCCCAGGAGATGTACTCGTTGTCGTCCGTCTCGATTGCGTCGAAGACGCTGAGCGGCGCGCCTCGATAGCCGCCGCCGCCATTATCCCCCGCACCAGGCGTAGAGTTCGCGACATTGGCTTTCTGCAGAAACTCGAGCAGCCGGGGCTTGCGGCGCTCGATTTCCTCCATGAACTCGTCGCGCGAGATCAGGCCGTTGCCGTCGACGTCTGCTTCTTCAAACACCTGGCGGAGCTCCCGGAGCTGCTTCCGGTAGTAGCTGGAGCTCTCCCAGCCCAAGTGGATGCTGTTTGGTCCAATTCGGATCGCGAGCGGCGTTGGCGGGATGCTCGGCGCTGTGAAGAAGTATCCGAAAGTGTACGGCCCTGCGCCAAAGCCATTGAGTGCGCGGATACGGAACCCAAATTTGGTGTTTGGCATCAGCCCCGACACGACGTAGTGGTACCGCGGCTCGCCGTTGTTGTCCTGGTAGTCCTTTGGGTCGCGATACACCTCGCGGTACTCGTTGAGTCGGAAGCTCTGCGTACCCTCCGCGCCAATCGTCTCGAGGATGTAGAATGCCGCGCCATTGTTGCCTTTCACGGGCGGCGGGTGCCAGCGGAGCAGGATCTGCGTGGTCGGGTCGAGCGCTTCGTTGTCGTCGCGGAAGAGCGTCGGGGCGTCGGGCGGGAAACCCTCGGTCACCAGTTGCTGGAGTACGCGCTGCTCACGATGCTCAGCAGACCAGAGCTCCAGCTTCTTCACGAACGGCGCCGCCTGCTTGTCTGTCCACGATGAGAACGCGCAGCTCTTCGGCGCTTTGCTCTTCAGGTCGCGCATGTCGCACTCGGGTTCGCAGTCGAAGCGCGCGCTTTGCTCTCGCCGCTTGATGTGGCCGGGCAACTCGGAGCGCATGCGACTTGAACCTGGTTTTGTGTTGCCGATGACCAGCTGGAACGCGTTTAGCATACCACACTCGTGGCACACGGTCTCCCACATGCACACCTGCTTGAGCAGGATGTCGGTGTCCCCATGACACTGCGCTCTTCGCTTCTCGCCCATGACATCCAGGAACTCCTTCATGCTCACCAGGTGGTCGCCGTTCGTGTCAAAGTACTCGAGCAGCCGTTGCACCTCCTCCAGTTGCAAGACGATGCCGAGATCAAGCAGCAGCTTCGTAAACTCCTTGATGTTGAGCGCCGCGAAGCGCTCCATGAGCTCTTCATCCGTCATCTCCTCGGGGAGGTCGTCGTCATCACCTCGCGCGAGCAGCTTCTTGTGCTTCCGGTCGCAATGGTCGAGGAACGCCTTCTTGTAGTTGATGCCCTTGCGGTGCAGCAGCTTCAGGAACACGTCACGAATTGCAGATGAAGCGCAGTGCACGTCGCAGGCGACTGGTGTGAAGGACTCCCAGAGCATCCGGCACCGGGCGACGCTCTTGAACCCGTCGCTCCACTTGACCCACTCGTCCAAGAGCCCTCGGTCGACCGCTTTGAGCGCCTTTCCGACTTCTTCCCAGCGTACAGAGGCCGGGATCGTGTCGTCATCTGGGTCCTCCTGGCTCTTACAGTCGGCACTACTGCTGGGCTTGGGGATGTGGTGGAGGAATTTGACCGCCTTGTCCCGCAGGGCCTTGTGCGCGATCCAGGCCTCGTAGCTCTCCTTGCTCTTCTCCTGGCGGAACTTCTCGCTCTCTTTCTTCCTCTTGAGCGCCGGGTTGTGTTCTTTCTCAAAGAAATACCGGTCTTTCGAGAACGGGTCGTCGCCGTCACCGCTGTTGCCGCTGTCAAAGTTGGCGCGCAGGATGTGCCCTTTCTTCACGAGCAGCTGCTTGCACTTCTCGAGATCGCCGCCGCGGCCCTGGAAGCCCTCGCTCATCGAGTGCACGTACTTGAGTCCGCTCTCCTTCATGAGTTCGACGGTCGACGACGGCACTTTGACCTTGTTTTTGCGCACGACGCCTTTGCCACTCGAGAAGTCAAAGCGTGGGGGTTTCCAGGTGCCGCCGGATCTTGTGACGGTCTTCCAGCCCGAGGCTTCAGATCCCCCTGCTGCCGATCTATCTGGGCCAGTGGGCATGCGGATGCGCAGCCGGTCCTTGCGCTTGACCCAGGTGTTGTGCGTGACCATGCCGCCTTCAGTCTTCTCCTCAATCGCCTCCTGGTCCTCTTCGAGCCACTTCATGATGCGCTGGATACCCAGGCGGTTGAGCATGAGCAGCTCCATCTCGGGCCCGCTCGGCAGCTTCTTCCTCTTTTCCGGTGGGAGCTCGTTGCACTGAGTCATCTTCTCCTGCAGGTGCTCCACGACGCGGTGCTGCGCCTTCATCCAGTACTTCTTGCAGAGCCCAAGGAAGAACTGGATGCCAGGAGTACAGCAAGAGAGCACAGATAAAGTGAGCACATCTACAAGAATACTATCAAGGTATCCAAAGAACCTACCGTGTTCTGCTTTTTCTGGTCCGGTGTGAGCATTCGTCGTGCTGCGATCTTGGCAGTGTCTCCTTTCTGCGGCTTGGCCGCCTGGTGCCACTTGAGCGTCATGAAGTACGTCTTCTCCTTGTCGTCAAACTCCATCATCTGTCGCGTGCCGCTGGAGAACTTGGCCGCCTCGCTTTCGCTGAGCGGCACGCGCGAGAACGTGTGGAACCTGGTCGTCCACTTGACCCAAAGGTCGCCCAGCGAGCGCACGGGACAGGAGCACGGCCGCTGGATGCGCGTGCCATCGTCGTTCTCGAGTATGCTGCGCTGCGCCAGCACGGTCTGCGCCATGCGCAGCGCCGCGGTCGTGATCTTGGGCTTACCCGCCTGTAGGCTCTGCCCCTCGCCAGCCTGCACGAGCAGCTCCGCGACTGCGAGCATCGTCTGCGAGGACTCGAGTCGATACGGACTCAGCGCCGCGACCATCTTCTCGCTGATGACCCCGAGAGTTGTGCTGTCACACCTTCGGCAGAGCGAGCACTTCTTGGCGGGGCACTGGCAGCGCGTGCGCTGCTTGGTGACCGAGGGGGCCACATCGCGACAGACGCCGCGGCAATCGCACTTATCGGTCTTGCCGGTTTTCAAGAGACAGTCGGTCGCGGCGAGCGAGACCGCGAGCTCGAGCCACTGCTCGTCCGAGCTCGCGCACTCCGTGTTGAGCTGGGTCATCGCCGCGGCGATGCGCTCGTACTTGTCCTTGCGCGCGACCCAGACGTTGAAGTCGAGCTGCTTGGAGTTTGTATTCGAGCCACTGGCTTGAGGAGGCTGATATTTCCGCAAGGACCTGGCGGCCTTCGCTGATGACGATGCGCCTTCTCTTGTAGAGGAAGTACGGAACTGGGGCTGTGCGTTCTTCTTCAGACCATTGCTGTTGCTGGTAAGATTGCCTTGAGCAGATACCTCGGTGTCGTTGTCCTGGTCGTCGTCAAACGCGTTGTTCTCGTAGAGATCATCGATATCGTTGAGCACAGAGGCAGACGGACGCACGGCGCTCTGCTTGGAGGACGCACGATCCACACCCAGCACCATGGTAGCAGGTCAGTACACAGGAAAAGACGGGGATAATGGACTAGCGCGTCTTTTCTCCTCTGGAGCTGTCGTTCAACAGCGTATTTCTGCGAAGTGGAGCTCGAAGAAGCTCAAGGCACTCGGTCGACGGCGATAAATAGACCGAGGTGGTAACCACCAACCAGCTATTCTCGAGTTTGGCATGTTTGATTCGCATCAAACGTGCTTAACACGCCAAGTTTCCTAACCGCCAAGGCTCGGAGTTTCAAGGACAACGCGAAGCATCTGCAACCTTCAGTGCCTTCGGAGCATTGAGCCAAATGGCAACCAGGCAGCTGGCATCTGCTTCACAACAGCAGCAAAGTACGAGGCTGTAGGATCGTTGGTTCAGCTCTATTTGGGTCGACAACCGACCTATCGTCACTTTATACATTACCCGTATCCTGCCACGTTTACTCCCGGTCTTCCTCGTTCTCTTCGCTGGTCATGTCTCCCTCCTCTTCTTCTTCGCCGTCACCATCATCGCCGCTCTGGCCGTTGAAGATGATCTCCGTGACGCGCTCATCTAGCTGCCACTCGTCTTCGTACACGGGGAGCGCGAGGAAGAAGCCCACGACGTCCGCTGGGTCCACGTTGTCCTCCTCGCCTAGCCACGTCAGGATGTCCTCCACCGCGCTCTCGTCAAAGGCAAACGCCTCCACGGCTTCGCCGAACGGTCCTTCCGGTTGCTCGCTGCCGGCTTCGCTTCCCTCTTGGTCGTCACCTTCAGCCTCACCATCAGCAGTTTCTTCAGCCTCCTGATCTGAATCGTTCTGCTGTTCGTCTTCACTAGCACCGTCTTCTTCTTTTTCCTCCTTCCCATCAGCCTTTTTAGCTTCTTCGCCATCTTCTTCTTCATCATCATCATCCGACAGACCGCCGTCGTTGACGTCTTCGTAGAAGCTTCGCGGGTACGGCGCCGAGCTGCTCATCGCGAAGTGCACGAGCTCTTTCGGCTTCCCAGCGTTGCCAACGCACGATGTCACACGGAATTCCACGAGCGTGGTCGTCTCGTCCGTGAGCGACCGTGAGTACGCGTAGCGCAGGATCAGTGGCACGGAGCGGTCCGCTTTTTTAGCAGCGTTCTGTGTCTTGCGCTTCTTGCTCTTCTTCTGCGCGGCGTCGTCCTCCTTCAGCAGCCACTGCACCGTCGCCAGGACCTCCACGTTGCGCTGCGCGTCGTATTCACTGCTGAACTCCTGCAATGCGAGTCCAGCCGCTAGACGCTCGTACACAGTCGAGCGCGTCGTCACAGTGTCGATGAGGTCGCGCGTGATCGGGTGCTGGCGCAGCCGCTCCTTCATGCGCTCAGTCTCGAACGAGAGCTTCGCCTGCGCGGCCAGCGCGCGCAGTACGTCGACGCGCAGCGCGATGTCGTTGTCCTCGAAGTGCGCCACCACGCGCTCGATCGCGGCGTCGATGTCGCCCACGAGGCTGCTCGCGCGCACGTCGAAGCCATTCGAGAGCGACATTTTGATGCGGCTTTGCTTTTGTGGTGAAAAAACCTATTGGATAATGTCGCTCAAAAATCCCGTTTTCTTTTTAGTAAAATTCACTAAGAAAAAACAGCGGGATTTTCGGGCGAGATTGAATCCTTATTTTGGCATAAAAATCTACTCTGAAATATAGTATTTTTCATTTAAAAATGTATTTGTCAACTTACCGCTTTTAGAAGGTATGCACTCCTGCAGTTTTGCAAAACAGAATTTGCAGGTCAATAGAAAAGAGCTGTCCCGAGCGATACATACTCCAAGATGTAGGAGGCTTCAATTGAGGTGAGGGTGAGCAAATCCTGTTTTCCTTAAGTATCTACAATCCTATTGGATCATCAGACCTTTCTAAATCGATTGAGTTGCTTATTTGCTAACATTTTTACAAGTCTTAAATATACAAAACAAGTTGACTTATCTGCATAAAGTCGACGCTTGAGACCATAAGTGCGGTTTTAACAAGTTGCTATATGTCGCACTTAGAGGAGCCCTTCTCTTAACTCCGACGGGTTTTGATTTTCATTTTAACGAAAACCAAAAACACTTTTAAGAAAATGTTGGGTCGCAAGGACTGCGTTTCGGCCAGTCCTTTTGGTTTGTTGGAAGCAAAGCTCACACTTTAGTTGACCCATCCAAGCAAAGCAAGCAAGCGAGAGATCAACAATGGCTGGTACGTTCCCCTCTCTCTCATCTGCCTGCGCGTGTGTGGCTGCGGGGTCTGTGTACGTGCGCTTATCATGTGTGCGCACGTGCACATGCACATGGAAGCGTGCATTCTCCCCCGCCACTATGCGCACTTTCCCCCTCACCAGCGGGCTCAGAACAGCATGTTGGGTGCCGAAAGATTCGATTGCATTCGAAATGAATGTATCCTATGGTGTCCGCATGCGCTGCTCACGCAGCTAGCTTGTGTGTTCGCGTACATGCAGACAGCTGATACCCATGTGCTTACCTTTTCTCTGTGTGTCGTTCGTTATCTTATGTTGTGCAGACAACAAACCAACGATGAACCCGAACGCGAAGTCGTTCTCGTTCAACCCAACGGCGTCGACGTGGACGCCTTCGTTCGCGCCTCCTCCGCCACCACCGCCAGCTCCACCAGCCCCTACAGGCTTCAACCCAGTGATGCCGGTACCAAAGAAAGCCGCTGTGCTCGGTGCGCCAGCGCCTCCTGCTCCGTCAAGCCCTGTCGTTGCTGCTGCGAAGACGCCAACGCCAGTCGCTTCGCCAACCAAGAAGGCGGCCACACCTGTGGTGTCACCAAAGGCGACCCCGAAGAGCCCAGTGGCTGCTGCCGCGGAGCCGCTTGAAGAGAAGGTCGAGAAGCTCGAGCTGGCGGACGGCGAAGACGAAGACGACGAGTTCGTGATCGAAGAAGAAGCCGAAGTGATCGAAGAAGACCCGCGCGAGCACCTGAACGTCGTGCTCATTGGCCACGTCGATGCCGGCAAGTCGACGCTCTCGGGCAACATCCTGTACCTCATGGATATGGTTGACAAGCGAACGATCGAGCGCTTCGAGAAAGAGGCCAAGGCGCGCAACCGCGACAGTTGGTTCCTGGCGTTCATCATGGACACGGGCGAAGAAGAGCGCGCCAAGGGCAAGACCGTCGAGGTTGGCCGCGCGCACTTTGAGACTGCGAGCCGCCGTTTCACGATCCTCGACGCGCCCGGACACAAGAACTACGTGCCCAACATGATCCAGGGTGCGTCGCAGGCCGACGTCGGTATCCTCGTGATCTCGGCGCGTAAGGGCGAGTTCGAGACCGGTTTTGAGCGCGGCGGCCAAACGCGTGAGCACGCGATGCTCGCCAAGACGCTCGGCATCAATAAGCTCATCGTCGTGATCAACAAGATGGACGAGTGCGGCTGGGGCCGCGAGCGCTTTGACGAGTGCTCGGAGAAGCTGCGTCCGTTCCTGCGTACCTGTGGGTTCGCGGTCAAGCGCGACGTCGTGTTCATTCCAGTGTCGGGCTTGAACGGCGACAACATCAAGACCAAGGTCGACGCTGCCAAGGCGCCATGGTACGATGGCGACTCGCTCATCAACTTCATGGACACGATGCACATCACGGGCCGTAACGCTGAGGGTCCACTGCGTGTGCCGATCCTGGACCGCTACCAGGAGCGTGGTACGATTGCGCTCGGCAAGGTCGAGTCTGGTGTACTGCGTACGGGCCAGAAAGTGCTGCTCATGCCGACGAACGCGACCGCGATCGTGCATCAAGTGTATATTAACGAGCTGCCGGTGCGTACGGCCAAGCCGGGCGAGAACGTGACGATCCGCCTCTCGTGCGGCCTCGAAGACGTGCTCAAGGGCTTCGTGCTCTGCGGCAACAAGGTGGAGCCCGTGCCGCGCGCGATCCACACGTTCGCGGCGCAGATTGCGCTCATTGACACGTTAGAGCACCGTCCGCTGCTCACGGCCGGCTACAAGTGCATCTTGCACTGCCACACGATCGCGCAGGAGTGCACGATCACAAAGCTGCTGCGTCCTATCGACCCGAAGACCCAGAAGCCTGTGCGCAAGCCCGTGACGTTTATCAAGCAGGGCCAGAGCGTGATCTGCCGTATCGAGGTGGAGCAGAGCATCACGATCGAGACGTTCGAGACCATGCCGCAGCTCGGCCGCCTCACGCTCCGCGACGAAGGCAAGACGATCGCGATCGGCAAGGTGCTGCTTCTAGAAAAGTAAGTCTGTGAGCTTCACACGACCAGGTTGAGAGCTTCTCCAACGGCGGAGCCAGCTCTTGAGGGTGTGCGTAAGTTTGCATTTGAGTAACTATGTTCGACCGCTTGAGAATCAGTTCTATAGCATGGGGGCGAGCGATGGCACAGTCCCCATGCACGAGAGAATAGAGCGATCATTGCAGCATTCTCCATACCTATTGATATTGTTGTGAGGTCTTGATCGATTGCCCCCCTGCCTGCCTGCTTAATTGCTGTAGCTTGTACGTACTTACCTAAGGAGCGCTCGTGATGGCGATGGCTTCACCCATTTGCTCGCGTGCGATCGCGAAGATGGACACGAGGCTCGTGAGCTGGAGCTCTTCAGTCGTGCCGCTCGACAGTCGGTGCTCCAGTTTGGCGAGCTCGTCATATAAATACATGCGACACCCGGGGGGAAGCTCCAGGTCGTTCGTGTAGCGGTACACGTCCTGGAGGATGTCGCTCGTCGCGTAGCCCTTGAGCTTCTGCATCTCGGCGCACTTGCGCACTGCGACCGGAAAGCTCTCGTTGAAGAGCCAGTGCGTGATCGCCTCGACGTCCTTTGGCAGCGGGTTTCCCGTGCACAGGTACACGTTGGCTTCGTTCACAATGTCGTTCGCCATGGACGTCGCCTGCAGGATGTTGAGGATGCGACGCATGTCGCCCGCGCCGAGGCGAAGCACCGCCTTAAAGCCGTCCTCCGTCATGTTGAGTCTGTTCGTCGGCACGTCGAAGCAAGCAAGAAGGTGAGATAAGTCGGAAAGCGGTACATGGGCGATGACTGTGAAAAGAACTCACTTTTCCAGCTCGGCAATGTGCTTCACACGCTCGCTCACTTGACTCTCGGCCAGTGGCGCAAAACGGAAGCGCGTGCAACGCGACTGCAGCGCTGGGATGATCTTGCTCACATAGTTGCAAATCAGGCAGAAACGAGCGTTCTTTGTGTACTTCTCGATCACTCGACGAAGAGAAAACTGCGCGTCGTTGGTCATCGAATCGGCTTCGTCCAGGATGATGAGCTTGACGCCGCAGCTGAAGAGCTTCTTCGTGCCGGCAAACTCCTTGATCTGGTTGCGCACCACATCGATACCACGGTCGTCTGAAGCGTTGAGCTACGGGGAAGATACATATACACATACACACATGTCTTGTTAATACCTCTGATCCATGTAGACAGCCAGCGTATAATTCATCATACACATGCAAAAACACGCTTACCTCTAGTACCATCGACCCGTAGTTCTTGCCGTACAGGCGTCTCGCAGCCGCGATGATCATGGACGTCTTGCCCGTGCCCGGCGGGCCGTAGAAGAGCAAGTGTGGCAACTTCTGCGCGTCAATCAGTCGGTTGAGTGTCGAGATGATCTCCTGGTGCGCGATCAGGTCGCTCAAGCTCGACGGACGGTACTTCTCGACCCAGGGCCACGACTCGGTCGCTCGGTTACGCGACGAGATGCCTTCAAAGCTGCGTCATGGGATGCAAACGAACGTGAGCGGTCAGAGATCTGCACCATGCGCGCAGTTCGCGTAGAACACGCACAGACACACATACACACACTGCCATACCTCGGCGCATCTTCTGCGAGCTTCATCTCTTCGTCCGCCATGACTGCTCTCTGACTGCTTGCTGTGTTACTAGCGCTGGTGGTGTTGCTTTTGTTTTGGGTTGGCGGGCTGTGTTTTTGGCGGGAGACCAATTGAGTTTTTGTACGCATATGGATTCTATTAAAAACGATTCTGGACAAAAAAGGTGCTGTTTTATTTTAAATAGCAACATGTATCGGGAAAGTATTGTACCCACTTTTGTAAATATGGTTGCACCCGAGAGTACACCTTTTTTTTAAGAGAGCGTACAGATTGTTGCGTGCGTCCAATACCTGCGCTATTTACTAATAAGCATTATGCATTTTAACAGGATTGAACGAAAGAGGTTCGTTTTTTGAGCTTGGGCAAATGAATGCAACAACCATGAGCATGCAGCGCAACGGAGAGGCTTCCGCTGGCAGCTCCAGCCGCGATCCTTCGTTCAGCAGATCAGCATTACCTGTCTCTTCACACCGGGAAGCAGGCGCACATGGTGATGCGCCAGCTGAAGAAGGCGTGCCACCAGAAGCCGAGATCTCCGCGCTGCTCAAAGTAAGCAGTGGACTCGTGCAGTGGTCGCCGTGCGGCAAGTTTTTGGCGGCAGCGCACAGCAATCGCTTGACGATCCGAGAGAAGAGCACGCTGCAGATCCTGCAGCAGTACTCGACAATGGACATGATCCAGTTCATCGCGTGGTCCGACGACTCGCACCTGGTGTCCACGTCCATGTACAAGCGCGCAGTCGTCCAGGTTCAGCCACACTCTGTTGTACTTTCGTCCGACGTGCCAATGTGCTCAGATGATGTGGATCATGATGCTAACCTACAGTGCTTCTGTTGTTGCGCTTGTACATTGCAGATTTGGTCCGTGAAAGACTCTTCGTGGACTTGCAAAATCAATGAAGGACTCGCTGGAATGGTACGTTGAAATCACACTCACGCGTGATCGCTTTTCCTCACACCATCGTATCGCTATGGCAACTACTGCTGCTATAACTGCAGGTGTTTGGGAAGTGGGCGCCTGACTCGCGCCACTTCATCACGGTGTCGGACTTCCAGCTGCACGCGACCGTGTGGTCGCTCACGGACAGCGCCAAGTACGTCATCCGCAACCCAAAGCTCGCGGCAGAAGGCTTCAGTTTCAGCCCCGACAACGAGCTCCTCGCGGTTGCCGAGCGCCACGATTGCAAGGTGCGTTCATGGCTCTCGCTATCTGGACCTCTATACCATTGGCCTCCATTACCCACTGGGTTCTGCAACTTCTTGATGGTTGTAGGATTTCATTGGGATCTACAACTGTGAGTCCTGGGAGCTCGTGACGCATTTCCCACTGGAGAGCTACGACTGCGTGGAGATCAGCTGGTCGCCTGACAACACGTACGTTCGCAAAGTTTCCTTCGACACTATGGGGAAGCACAACATTTTGCTGACCATTTTGTGTCGCTGTGGCGAAACAGAACGATCGCAATCCGCGATAGCCACCTCGAGTTTCGCATCTTGCTCTACGCCGTGAACGGCACGCTGCTCTCGAAGTACCAGGTGCATCAGTGATCATCAAGCCATGGTTAGGAGACTAAGAGTTGCGGGTTTAAAACACTTATCGTATCTCTTTGTTTGTCGGTGCATCGTAGGCGTATGAGCACGCGCTGGGACTCAAGGCGATCGAGTGGTCGACTTCCGGTCAGTTCCTCGCTCTCGGGAGCTACGACGACCACCTGCGCGTGCTGAGTCATCTCAACTGGAAGCCTATCGCTGATTTCGACCACGAGACGATTGCAGTCACCGTGACGCGCGTGAACAAGACTGCAGTAAGTTGTCTCGCAACCTCATCACGTAGTACAAGTATTCAGCAATGCGATTCTAATAGCGACTCTGTCGAACACTCCAACTAGGTCGAGTACGAAGAATATTTCGCCGGTGGACCGATCACCGAGCGTCCTCAGGGCAAACGCATCCCGATCTCGCAGCAGAGCAGCTCGTCGCTGCTCTCGAATTCGTCGCTCGCAGCGTCGGCGGCAGCGAAAGCCGCAGGCGGGAAGAAAGCCCGCGAGATCTGCTTCGTCGTGCGCGATCCGCCGTTCTCCGTGCTCACGACAATGTCAGACCCACTGTACGTTCGCAAAATTGCATTGATGGCCCTTGAGATTTGGTTCTTCGCACTCATCAGCTAATCGTATGACGCTTGACTGATGGGTTTGTTCTCCAGGAAGGAGAATCCAAAGATGGGCATCAGCCGCGTGACGTGGAGCAGCGACTCGGCGTTCATGGCGACGAAAAGCGACCAGATACCGCACAACGTCTGGATCTGGCAGACCGAGACCATGACGCTGCACGCGGTCGTGTCGTTCATTCAGCCCGTGCGCAACGTGCGATGGGACCCGGTGCATTGCCGCCTCGCGATGTGCTCGGGAGAGAACCGTATCTACTTGTGGTCGCCTGGAGGGGTCTCTTGGGTCGACATCCCCGTTGGTACGTAGAATGGTCTTGAGTTATGGGTGTGACTACGAAATCATATTCTTGACTGACAAGATTGATGTCCTATATGCTGCTACTAGACGAATTTAAAGCCATGGGTTTGCGCTGGTGCTCGAGTGGCGATGCGCTTGTCGCTATCGGACGGCAAGACTTCTGTTGCGTTTCTCTCTGACAGTGAATAACGAAATGGTAAAGTGTGTGGGCTTTTTGGACCAAGTATGTGTGAAGTCGTGTGTGCTCTCTTACGTCCCTCCTGTCAGACTCTTTGATGGGTAGCGAGACGAGAGGAGACAGGTCACATACTCCGCGTCTTCTGTCAGAGAAATGAGACCAAACTGTAAGTCAAAAGTCTTGTGGTTTTCTTTCTCGAACCAGGATCAAGTTTGCGATAGAGAAGATGAGGTCAGTCTGACGAGAGAAAACCGGATCTCCATTCACAGAGTCCTGGAGGCAAGTCGAGCTCTGGGGGGATCTGAATAGACGGGCAAACCAAACTCTAGATTTCTTCGCTGCCACCATGTTGTAAGGTGCTCACTCTTCAATTTCCAGTCTTCCAAACACGTCGACAACGACAGCAGCAATCAAGCAGCACCAATCACTCAAGACAGCGTCAGCATGCAGAAAGCGGCTTTGGCTCTCGTGGCTCTCTGTCTTGTGATGGCAGTTCTCCAGTTTGCGCAGGTCGACGCACATCGAGGCCGTCAGCAGGGCCATCACAGGAAAGCCAAACGCCACCACCTTTACAAGCATCGCTCGAAGTCTCGTGGCAAATCGCATGGTCGTCGCTTGGCCAGTAGCGAAAGCTACTCGTATGGTGACGGCGATGACTGTGGAGATGGTGATTTCGGCCACCACCACCACAAGAAGATGAAGAAGCATGGTTTCGGCAACAAGGACTATGGCTATGGTGATGATGACTATGACTACGGCTATGGCTACAATGACTACGGCAAGAGCTACAGCAACTACGACTATGGCAAGGGCTACGACAACTATGGGTATGGCAAGGACTACGGATACGGAAGCGGCTACGGCTATGACTACGGCAAGGGCTACAGGTACCCATCGCAGTCGTACTACTCGTACGATAGCTATGGCTTTCCCCCAAACTACTACAGCTACTCGCCATACCAGTCGTTCCCATACTCCTACAACTACCACATTCCAGAGTCGGTGATGACGGGAGCCGGCACCTTGAACTCAGCGTCAGCGTTCGGTTCTCCGCGTGAGCAAGCCACAGCGATGACGAGTGGAGCGGCTAGCAATGGTCTCAATGGCGCACTTGGTAGTGTTGCGCCAACTCCGACCCCAGCGGCTACTGCGACCACGGAAGCTGCTGTAGCTACTACTGCGGCTCCAGCGAAGAAAGTCATTGGCCCTGCTCCTGGCCCTGCTGCCAAGTGAGTGAACGAGCTCTCGTGAGCCGATCTGCGATGGAATGTCTGTGAATAGGTGTGTGAAATAGCCAAAGTCCTTGAGACCTCGTGAGTTCGTAGTAGCATTTGAAGGTGAGAGAATGAGCAGGCGTCAATGTGTGAAATCGTGCAATAATAATGTTTATTCTAAAAAGCGAGGTATATACATTTATATTGTGTGATAAATCATAAGATATGCAGATTTCATACAAAATCCGTTTAGTCGGATATAGGAGCAACAAACGTTATAAGTTTATTCAACAGCTAAGCTGTTTTGCAATTTCATCAATTTTTGCTCGCAATAATCCAAACAATGATGGTGACACCATTTGATGGCACTGCGCCAGCTCCAGTGCTCCAGCAACGCGATGCCAGCGACGCTGTTGCTCCAGCTACTACTGCTCCTGATGATCCAGCTCCAGCACTAGCAGCTGTTGCAGGCGCTCCGTCAGCCGCTGCTGCCGTCGCACCACCACCACCCAAGTTCTGTCCGTCGCAGTCCACGGCGTACGTCTCCATGCTGCCGTTTGCATACACGAACAACGACGTCGCGCAGCTCTTCGCGCCGTTCGGCAAGCTCGCGCGCGTGACTGTGTTGCGCGACAAGCAGACCCGACAGAGCCGCGGCGTCGCGTTCGTGCAGTTCGCGAAACCCGAAGACTGCGTGCGCGCGGTGGCGAAGATGCACAACACACTGCTCGAGGGCATGACGCTCTCGTGCTCGCTCAGTCGCGACAACGGCCGCTCGCAGGAGTTCATTAAGAAGCGCACGTATGCACAGGTAAAGCGCTGCTTTGAGTGCGGGGAGCACGGCCACTTCTCCTACGACTGTCCGCGCAACGTGCTCGGTGCGCGCGACAAGCCGATTGCGAGCCGCAAGCTCAAGAAGAAGAAGAAGAAGTTTGATCCGAACGAGCGCGTGCACTACTTTAACGACGAGGGCACCACAAACCTACTGTACGTAGTTCGTATTACGCGTAGCTATTAGGCGTATACAAACTGACCATTACGCTAACCTATGGCTTGTTGCTATTGCTGTTATGTACACACAGAGCTCCAGCGAATGACTCGGAGATGGACGTGTCGATCTCCTTATTGGCGTACCCGCCGCCAGCAACAGCGATTTTGGCCCAAGACAATGGCGGCAGTGGGGACAGCGGCAGCGCACCGAAAGCCAAGGGCCGGCGGATGCGGAAGGCGGCGTCCTACTTTAGCGACGAAGACGCCAGCGACGATGATGAATAGAACGTGAGCTCTCAAGGCGCATCGAAATGAGCGGACACACTTAGGTATGTTTTGTATGCATCTAATAAATTATTGTGTGCTCCTGTTATCTTTGTGTGGCCGTGTCTTCTTCTTCTTCTTCTTCGTTCTGTGGTGGGTTGCAAATGATCCCAATAT
>JAASFU010000285.1:0-29748 GCA_023333955.1 Globisporangium paroecandrum | reverse complement strand
GAGGGGCTCGTTCATGGCTGGGTGGATGAGCTGTTGTGCCGATGTGAGACCAGTCGTTGTTTGCTTGTGCGGTGCTTTGGAGTTTGCAAGTGTGCGAGAGGCGGAAAATTGCAGAATGAACTCTCTTCGTACTTGCAAACCTATAGCATAACAATGATGCGGATGAGCACAGATGACGAGTCCGGGATAGGCTTGGGCGGACAGGCGAGCCTGCGGCATCCACAATGTGAGTCCGGTGTTGAAGCGTTGGACAGGAACGTAATGCTGAAAAATAACCCACGTCCATTCACGTTGATCACAGCAGTTAACTGGATGGCATCCCAGGTTCTGTTCGCCGATGCAAGCGAGGATGGGTTTTAGAACATCGAGCGCGAGATGACGACAAAGCACTGTACTGGACATCGTTACCGTCGTTGGAGTGCTCGCTCTCAATGCGCGCAGATGGTATGAGAACAGGACGAACGTCTGCTGTACTTTGGCGAAGTCAACCAGGCTGACCGGACGTCAAGCGTAGGCCTCCGGTCTCCTGTGTGAGCTGTGCCATCTGCAAAAAAAAGTTCTCCGTGACTGCCAACACGAGCTTACCGCTGGATTTCCCTCGGGTGTGGACACTTCGTTGAAGGGAAAATCCCATTGACCCACAGTTTGAAAAAAAGTTGCGGGTTATGTAACGACCACCGGTAGTAGCAGGCGGAGGCGCTCGATTTGCTGAGACTAGACACCTCTCGGATACGAGATGGACACCACATGACCACCATTCCAGCTCATGACTCATCTGGGAGACAACAACGGCAATCCACCACTGCAAGTGCGAATGAAGACGCTGCAAACGAAGTGAAGAACGGCTCTCGTGCTTCCCGCCATGAGGACAAAGGTCCGTGGCTGGCATTTGTCTGCGGAAGAGGGAACAAGACCGAACTGACTGGCTGACTTCTGAAGTTGGAGAACGAGAACCGTTCGTGGGCTAAAACATGACCCGCATAAATGTGGAGAAATCTCGCAAAAAATTGTTTGAAAGAGGCAAGTTGCTCAGGTGAGAGCGGAGGTCTCTACAGCGATGTGTTCATTGTTGTTGAAAATGAGGGATATTAATGATGATGATGATGATTCAGTGAGGTACATTTAGGTGCGCTAGCGACCTACAGTATCCGTAATTCTAGTTTCCTGCTACATGGCTAAACTGGAAGCGCTGACGAGGTATTATGGCGCCGGAGGCGTCATAATCCCAAGTCGGCGTCGAAACCCGCGAATCGCGATCGCTTGTTCCTTTGGTGACGACCTTGGTCGCCGGGTGGTGAGGTTGCGTTGCTCGAATTGATCTTGGGTTTGAAATGAGGGATATTAGGAAGCAACAATGAAGTGATCAACTTGTATCCGTACACAATGAGGATATTACGCAACTACATGCAAATTGTCAGTGTTACCACGCCCGTAGCCGCGGAGGCGGCTGGGCACCCTGTTGGGCTGCTCTAGCTCATGATGACGCTGCGCACCCTTCCTTCCACAGGCCGTGGATAGCTATGTGCTTGGTGTCTCAGAGAATTTCGTCGCCATCTGCCAGCACCCCTTCGACCCAGAAGCCGAAATCGTTGTGTAGCCATTCCACGACCTCTTGGAGTTGTGTGTTGCGCGTTGGGAACGAGTCCTGCGCGCTTCGTTTGGTGTCCACTGCCTGGTTTGCCAGGTAGTCTGCCATTTTATTGTGGTTCCTGTAATGGTAGACCCAACCTTCCACGTCTACCAGGTCTACCAGGTCTACCAGGTATCGGGCGTGCAAGTAAAGAGGCTTCAATTTAGCGCTCCGTGGAATTCTGTGCTGCTTCAGTTGTCCCAGGATGAGTGCACTATCCCCCACCACATGTATGTTCTTGATATTCATGCGCAGAGCCGCATGCAGCCCGCAAACAAGTCCCTGATATTCTGCATAATTGTTGGTAGTCGTACAGTGCGCGTATGAGATGTTTCCAGCCCATACAATCCGTGCGCTTGTTGTGCCCCTTGATGAGCCGACGATTACTGCTCCAGACCTGCCAGTGCCAGAATTTCCGCGCGAGCCGCCATCGAAGAAGATCACATGCCGCTCGATGCTTCCGCTCGGTGGCGATCTCTCAATCACGGGCGTGCGAAGTCCCCACCTGATCGCATTGACGATCGACAGTGCCATCATGCCGCTGGACGTCTTCGTCCTCAGGACCCGCGTACGGGTGTCGACGATGAGGTGCTCGGTGGATCTCCAAAGCTTGCTTACGACCACATCACGGTCCCAAAAAATTTCGGCGGTGGAGAACGACGCTCTCCATCCGAGCAGAAGTTGCATCCCCCGTAGCACGTGACCTCACCATAGTTCCTCCACAACTTCGTGTGCTATCCCGCGTGTGTCGGGGTGTAGTTTTTCTGTGGCAGCCAGTGTCAGCGCGCTCCAGAAATGGGCCGTTAGGCTGGGGAAGGAGAGACTGAAAACTTCATGAGCGATATCCAATGCCCAGTCTCCGTTGCCGAAAAGACCAAGAGGCTTCCACATTCTCAGTGTTTCTGTCCACAACATTGCCACCGCTGGGCATTCCCAAAGAACGTGGGCTGGATTGCAGCTCGCAATCTCGACGCAGCTCAGGTGTGGGCATCCGTTGCGTTGATTTGCTGCGTCCCAGCCGGATATGCGATCATTTTTAACATTGAAGAAGAGACGCCGTTGTCCACTTGTCGTACCAATCATCTTGTGGATCTGAACTTAAGTGGCCCTTTCGTCTGCCTACGGCTTAGGCTGGTGGGCTGCTGCTGCCGTGGTGGTCATGTCGTTCGAAGTGCGAGCTGCCTTCGGCGTCGTATGCATCCTCGTCCTGCCCCGTCTCATCCACAGGATCATGATCTCCCATGAAATCTTTCTCCGCGATCTTTCGCTCCAATACAAACTCCAAGTTATCTGAACTGTCAGGCGGTGAGATGACTGTTCAGCTGGATCCAGAGCTTCTTCAGTACTTCCGGGCTGCTCCGGGTTGAAGGGTCATTTGCGAGGTACGCCGCAAATTGGGAAATGCGATGTGTTCATACAGCACCGCATGGTATCCGGATAATTGTAGAATCGAATCACGTTTTGATGGGGACTCTTTTCCGCTTTGGAGTGGACGCTTTGCTGCGAATGGGTCATTCGTGGCGAGGGTTTCGCGATATTCTGCGTTAGTCATCACTATGAACGATCACTATGGACGCGAGTGTGATCGAGAGCGCTGACATTCAGGCAGCAAAGGTGGCTGCGTCCAGCTCGCGTATTTCCTGTACATAGGTTTTGTGTTTGGGGATAATAGTCTTCTGGATCTCCTGTAAACAAAAAGAGAGGTTCATTGATCCAAAGTGTCATTTCTGCACCGCGCCGCAGTTCAGCGTCAACATGTTCCTACATCGCGCCTGCATGTGCACATAGTTATCACATAGATATCGTCTTGACAATCCTCCTGCTAAACGCCATGCCCACGCGCATTATATAACACATACATTTTTTCGCTATTGGAATCCGTCCAGACTCCAAAACTGCAACATCGAGCGCTTCAGTTGTTGAGTCACTTGGCTGCTGCTGGCTTGAACGTGAGCTTGGCGAATCAGAGCGCGGAGAACACCCTTGTAGTTTATTGCACCTGCCTCACACTCGAAATCTTGTGCTCGTTGGTACACCGCCCACAGTCGCTCCATTATGGTGCCGAAATTCTCACTTGAACCGAATTCGTTCATCAAGCCAATCGGGAACACTTGAGCAAATAGCGACACCGCAGCACCAGATGAAGAAGCGACATTGAGCGCGACGTGTCGCTCATAGCTCGAGCTGATTCTCCAACAGCAAATGCTGACCA
The DNA here is from genome assembly GCA_023333955.1 of Globisporangium paroecandrum. NCBI lineage: Eukaryota > Oomycota > Peronosporomycetes > Pythiales > Pythiaceae > Globisporangium > Globisporangium paroecandrum. The sequence continues at coordinate 25,906 of JAASFU010000285.1, read as the reverse complement.
GGAAGGTGAACAGTGCATGTCTTTTCACCAAGATTGCTTCAGCAGATGACTGTGACGGTGAAGCAGCACTCAAAGTGCGACTGAACGCATCAATCACCTCCAAAAGCCACGAGATCGTGTCCTGGGATTGTTTGCCACCTGTCCTCGCAACCGCCACAAACGAGGACAATTCGTGGAGCAGCTGCACTCGGACTCCCAGACTCTTGTCTTGCCATTGCGAAAAATCTTGGCGGAGAACCCATTGGGAAATCACAGATGCGTGTCTTTCGGGGGCAAACACAGCTCCAGATTGCAAGAGCTCGGCGAAAACTGTCCCATTCTGCAGTCCCTGCTCAGTTGAACCAGTCTCCGATGAGGCGCCCAGCACGTAATCCTCGATGCCTTCCTGGCGCGGAATCTGCGCGAGAACCCGCCGAGCGAAACCGCGTACGAGTTGGGAGGACGCAGGCTCGGTAGTGTGTTGAATGAATCGAAGACGAGGAAGAACTTGCTGGGTGACCACACGCTTCACAATCTCACGGGACTCGGGGGGGGTGCGGAAGGCTGTCGCTCGCTCCAGCAGCTTCCCAAAGGCGCTGATCCAGCTCTCAACGACAGCAAGCTGCTGACTCGAGGAAGTCCCACCCTCCCACTTTTTCAGCACTGCACCCGATATAGTCACCAGAATGCTTTCCAATGTTTCTGGGGCAACTCGTCCAGCGAGGAACAGCACACCGGAGACTAACTCGCACTGCACTTTCGGCTCCAAGTTCCCAAACACCTCGCGAGTGTACAATTGATTCACGACGTACACGTCGCAAACACCCTGGGTCGTGGCAAATTTGATGCAGCCAACGGTGACATTGGTGTCGCAGAATCGTTTGATCAAGCGGTGCACCAGCGACTCGAAATCAAGTTGAGGGAGAATCGCGCTGGTCGCTGTCAAACATGATAGCAACGACTTGACCACTCGACCGTTGGAGAGACTGGCCTCGCTGGTCTGCTCCTGTCGCAGGATATCCATCACTTTGAAAATCGCGCTTTTTGGTGGGAGCGTGAGCATTTCCACGTCAAATGATTTCTTCTTTTGCGCCACGAAAAACAAATCTCTCGCCACAGAAATTGCTCCGAGAACGAACCGACTAAGCTTGCTCTCATCCATCGAGAAACGCACAATTCCGATCACGGACTCAATGTCACCTGGCTCACAGGTGAGTTCCAGCGTTCCAGACTCACGTCTGCGGACGGGATCCATGCCAAGCGAGTGAATACCAAGCGAAGAGTGAAAGTAGTTCGCAATGGCCGCCAGAGAAACCTGACGCGTAAACTTGGACGTTTTGTCACCGGCGAGCGTGTTTTGGGTGTGTTGAACAAGCGCTTGCAGTTGTTCTCGACGTACGACACACCCGTGCGCTGGCATGCGGCAAAGCATGAAGTACAGTGCGAGAAGATGGAAGCCCTCAGCAAGCTCTTTAGCGCTCGACTTCAGACGCTCCATCGAATTGCCCACAAATCGCTCTGCTTCGGTCGATGAGATGAGGTTGTTCTTCACGCACTCCAGAAGCACTGGGCCAAGTGCTACACTGAAAATCGCAGCGTCTGCACTCTGATGCCAAACGTGACTGAGCAACACGTTGAGATTTTTCAGCCATCCCAACTGGTGAATGCTCGCAAATCCATAGGATAGACGTGCTAAACCCATCAGTGACGCCCAAGTAACTACATCACGAGGACCATTAGCGCCTGATGGATCCAGCACTTGCTTTGCATCAAGCTTCCCCTCGGAGAAGACATCTTCAATCACCGTTACACGATTCGATTCCGAGACGATCGAGCGAAGACAAACAGGAAGCACAGACCCCATAATGAGTTTCACGCGCTCCTGGGTGTGCGTCAGAGAGGCTCGATCTTGACTCTTCTCAGACACGGCGTACAACCAGCCTAGATGACTCACAGCCACCATAGCTACAGCCTGCAGCAGCGGGTGGTTCGATCCTTGTGCCAGATTCAGAAGAGCTGACTCGATTCTTTTCAGGCGTGTCTCCGTCATTTTCTCCTTCAAGTCCAGCGTACGACTCCCAAACGACATGTGTAGCCCCACTACAGCGCTTAAAGCGGTGATGTGATGGTTCTCACTTGGGAACACCTTGATCTCTTCAATGGCCCTGGATAGCCTGCTACTCAGCTTATCGATTTCGTCGCACACGCACTGCAGCACAAGCGGGGAAGACCATCGCTCGGAGTTGCGCAACTGTCCCACCAATGCTCCAATGCAAACCATCAGGAGTCGCTCATTCTTGATCCCGTCGCTGGTTCCATGTAGCGATACAATCTGTCTCGTAATATGCTCAGCGAAGGACTGGTCTCCGTCTTCAGGACTAGCTCCGATGGTCAGCTTCAGGGTGCTCAACTCGTCCACAGCATCCACGTATTTCGATGTAAACACTTGCCACCCTTCCATCAGAGTGAGGATTCGTAGAAACGCGGTGTCTTCGTCATTCTCAGCGTCCCAAGGCGCTTCTTGCAGCGAGAGGACATGTTTCAGATTTGCCTCCATGTCTGCAACATTCTGAGTCGCAACCTTGATAAGTTTGTCCTTTCGCTTGACGCTCGAGTACTCGATGGTTTCTTTCTCCTCAAACGCGAGCAGGAATCCGTCCCAGTCTGTGGCTTCTTTCTCAGCTCCATACAGCTCCAGGACATCTCGGCACGACGGAAATTTCTTTTTCATTTCTCTCGTCGCAGCTGCGGACACTCGCTGCTGGAGTCTCTGGTCGTTCACAGTCGAGGAGATTGCTGCTTGACCGCGTCCATTCCCAGAGTTTAGCTTCACGCTCTCATGCTCAAGAACTCGCGTCAACAGTTTCTCGATCTGGTCGCGGACGTCATCTGCATCTTCAGACTTGAGTTGCTCAATCAACTCGTCGATCTTTGCTGCCACATCGTCTTCCGTGATGGCGTCCTCTTCGTCGCTGTCACTGTCGTCATTCACAACACCTCGAGTGTCTTGGACGCATAGACCCAACGCGACGAGAGAGTAGACGTTGAGGGCTTCAAACGAGAGTCTTCTCACGCTTGCAACTGCATTCTCTGTGAGTTCCCAGAGATGGCCTAGCAATTTCGCTGCTTGTCTTTTGTTTGCGTCCATTTCTGCGGCTCCGAGAGCGTAGAAAACGCATAGTGTCTCGAGAAAAAGCGGCTCTTCGACGCATTGGATCTTCTTCTTTTTCATCTTCAGCGTGATGATCTTGAATGCCGCATAGAAGTCCAAACAGTCCGACTTGCACAGAGACTCGATGGCGTTGATCGCCATCGCGACAACCGACACGCGTTCGTCTTCCAGGAACGCTTGGATTTGACTGATGTAGTCGACACCGAGCTCTGGATCCTTTTTGCAAAGTGACTCGATAGTAGCCACCTTGACTATGGCATGCTCACTGCTGCTCTCATCAGTTATCTCCTGGTGCAACAGCGCTTCAAGACGTGGGTACACTCTTGACTCTCTCTCCCAGACAACGTAGAGCAGTCTCAACGCCATCGGTTGCATCGACACCACGGAGTTCATGCGCTTGACAAATCGGAGGATGATCTTCATCGTGTCTGTCGTGGTAGCAGCTAGTGACGCAAACACGTAGAATGATTTGCTCATAAACGCGGCGTGGCGAGGGGAAACTGGCGACGACGCATCCTTTGGCCGCTGTGACACCAGAAAGACGAAGCTCGACACGAGGAGTTTCGTCGTTGCCGCCGACCAATACTTCTTGTCCCTTCCAACCTGTCGCTCGAACACATCGATGGCGTGATCCCGAAGCGCTCGTCGACCGTCAAAGAGCAGTGTTCCCAGCAGCAACGACAGCCACATTTCCTCGGGATTACTCTCGCTCTGAAGGCTTTTCCTTGTAGTATCGACAGAGGACTTGCTCACGTCGATGAAGAGACTTGCCAGCCAGCTCAAACACATTTTTCCGTTGCCAACGAGCCGCAAGAAGGAGTCCACGTGAATCGCTTCCGCATCAAGAGGCTCTAGGTCACCACTGGAGGCAGACTCGCGAGACGACGGGACGTATCGCCGATGCGCTTTCAAGTTCATCACCAGCTGGAGCAACGGAGACGCCTGCTCAGCGTGCGTGGATAGCACCGAGATGAGCGGGACGACGAGGCACTCCACGTACACACTGCGGGTCGGACTCGCGTCGTGCATCTTGCCGAAACTCAAAACTGGGCTGATCGCATTCAACAGCAACTGCTTCTCGAGATCGGAGTCGCAATCAGCGACAAGCACGTGCGCGCACGAAAAGAGGAATCTGGAGTCCCAAAGCGCGTCTGGAGCGAACTCTGTGAGCTGCACAAGCGACTGCAGCAGCTGCAGCACGCCGACTTGGTGCGTCAGGAAAAATCGCACGCGAGCAACAATGTGCTCGCACACCTCGGCGATCAGTTGGGTCGACTCTGGCGTCTCGTCGGATGCGACGAGAAGATCCACCAGCACTGACACAAGCATCGTGTACGACTGGCTCGCATCAACGAGTCGAGGGGAGAGCTTGAGCGCCGCCAAAAGAACGCGCGTGATGGTAGATTGGACGAGAGGGTGTCCACTCTGCCACGCGATGCGCTGCAGGAGGTGAAGCAACGCAAGCTTTGTCTGACAGGGTTCTACATACCACATCCACATAGAGTTAGGTTTTGCAAGTGGCCTTTTAGATGTCCAAATCAAAAGCTATCACATACCTTCAGCGCCGATGAGAATGCGGACAAATAGAGGGAATATCATTGTCAACGCGCCTTGAGCCCCCGCACTCGAAGCGGATAACAGTGGGCCTTTCTTACTCTCCACCGCAGCGAAGACGCCGGGGAGCACATGATGGTTCCCATTGAAGACGTCGAGAAGCATCTCCTGGCACTGCTGCACACTCTGCGGCTTCTCCTGCGCATCAAGACTACGGAAGACCTGCTCGACTAACGCGTAGCCCAGATACTCTGCTTTGCTCGCAGGCGACGCACACACAGCCGCCACCTGCTTCAAGCGCACGAGTAGGTCTCTGTGTGAGAACGATGCATCCCTGAGGGGCTTGCTCACGAGTTTACGCAGCTCTGCAGCATACTCAAAGAGGAGAACGAAGTCAGCGAGTAGAGCGGGCAATGAGCTCAAGAGAGAACAAGCTAGACGCATTGAGACGTACCAGAGACGATCTGTTGCGTGGTCGCGAGTGACGAAGTCGACGTGAGCAGCTCGGCGGACGCGTCCACGGCCTTCGCCAGCGCCTTCGCGCTCGCTGCGCCGCGCAGTTCCTGGATGACAACAGCCATTTCCATATTTGCGCTTTGTGGATATGCGGGTTGAGGAAATCACAAAGTCATTAGTGCAAAATACATAATATGTACACAGCAAATGCATTTTGAGTAGAATGTACATATTTCGATGCAAGCGGTTAATCGTAATCGTGTTGACTTTGACCTGTGTGTACAACACAGCGTCAACACAGCAAAGCCGCTGTGGTGAGCCGCTTTCATGATCTACTGGAAGCAAAACACACACCAGAGCCACCACTTTCGAGCCGCAACGCATCCTTTGAACGTCGATGCTCCTTGGCCTCGCCGACTTCTCCTTAACAGCGAGCAGGACGCCAAACCTGTTGCATGTTGTAGTTGCAAAAGCAAGTCAGGTGCCTTGCGCCTTTGAACCAGATCGAAGAAGCACGCTTTCAGAAAAAAAAGGGCGTTTGAGACGATTTTGTCTTCTGATGGCCTTGCATCAGCGCTGCCTTCTTGGATCCTTTGGAAATAAGCTGCTCACTCTCCTGGGGGCAAACTGCGTCAGCGTTTGCATTTGCAAGCTTTGCCTTGGACGTGAAGCCTGTTGACCGTCCATCGTGCTTCGGAGTTACGGGCAGATCACAAGACATTTTGAACCCCGTGCGATGGCGATGCGTATTTGCGCCAGCCTGCCTGCAGCCATGACTTGCGCAAGGCATGCCTTGCAGCAGGATAGCAGTCAAAACGTTGGGCTGCGACGGTTCGTCCGCGGCTTTCAACTCGTTCACTTTTTTGCCTTGATGGATCGTCAGATCCAAAAAATGCGCAGCTGCGTTTGTGCTAACATTGGATGAATCTACAGCAAGTTTTGTACTTAAATGAGCAGTCTGTGACTATGATAAAAGATGATAGCACAATCTGGGACACAATCTAGCGTTCGTGAAAGCTGCGGATTGTTGTCACATCCTCCGTCCATTTGACCTGATTTGGCAAAAGTTGACACCGTTCGTTCTCAGTTGAAGATCCATCACGTTTTTCGAAAGGATGGAACAAAACGCGGCTTACAAATCTCAAGTGACAAAGGGAGGAGTATCCAGCTGGGTGCGGATAGGGCTAATAGGTGGCACGCAGTAATTGGAGTCCAATTTTGACTTTGTTTTTGTAAGGTCGCGAGCGCTCCACCCCTTTTCCCCTACCCGCGCTCAATCGTCGGCTATTGTTGCTCCTTTGACATCAAGGAATTATTTCTTGCATTTACTGAGTACAATTCTAATCTACAAGTAAATCGGTATCGATATGATAATCAATTCGATTGTTGTCCAGCTGCGCATACATTCTATCATAAAATCCGTCTGATTTGTCCTTCCCGAAGGACGGCAGAAAAGAACTGACCCCACTCCCCTGTCGCTCTCTCGCTCCGCAGCAAACGAACGAGCGAGCGAGTCAGTCAATTTTTCCCATAGAAAGAAACGGAAACCACCCTCCCAGCCGCCGTCTCCTTCCCTCACTCGGCCTTCCGCACGCAGCCCCAGCAAGAGAGAAGAGAAGAAAAGCTAAAGCAGGCGGCAGGGATGAAGAGCGACCTTATCGGCGGCGCAATCGCGGTGGTGGCGGCGCTCGCCTCCATCTTCGGCGTCAACCTGCAAAAGTACTCGCACGACAAGGAGGAGCTGCGCGCCAACCCGCGGCCGTACCATCTGCGTCCCATCTGGTGGGTCGGCATGGTCTGCGTCGTGGCGGCGTCGCTTGGCGACTTCTTCGCGCTCGGATTCGCGCCGCAGACGCTCGTGGCGTCGCTCGGCGGCGGATCCACCATCCTCGGCAACTGCCTCATGTCGCGCTTCTGGCTCAAGCAGAGTCTCTACATCACGGACATCACGGGCGTGGCACTCGTGACGGTCGGCGTCGTCATCCTCGCGGCAGCGAGTGAGGAGGAGGAAGGACACTACAAGATGGACCAGATTTACAAGCTCATGGAAGCCGCGCCGTTCATCCTCTACTGCTTCATCACCACGGCATTCGTCATGACGCTGTACCTGCGCGTGCGTCGCTCGAAAGCCCCAGCACTGCGTGTCGCCGCAGAGAAGGAGGGCGAAGGAAAAGTCGAGGATTTGCAGATGAAGAAGATCGAGCTGGCAGCCATTGCTGCCAAGAACAAACAGGACAACTCGGAAAACCCCGCGAAGGAGGACGATCTCGAAGAGGAGCAGATCTCCCGCTCGGCTATGATGTCGCCTTTCCCGTCGCCAATCTGGGGAGACACCATCTCGCTTTCGCCAAGAGGCCGCATTCCAGGTGAAGAGGACGACAACTTGGATGAGATTGAGCACACGCTCGCCAAACTCAAGAGTTTCTCGGACCGCAAGTACGAAGGCGAAGTGGAGAAGCACACTCTCATCATTGATCCAAAGCTGCCGTTGTATTGGGCTGCGATCTCTGGCACCATCGGCGCGCAGTCCGTGCTGCTCGCAAAGTGTGTCGCTGAAATGATTTCGTCGTCTCTCAGCGGAGACAACCAGTTTGCGTACTTTGGTACGTATGTGCTCGTCGGCGGCATGGTCGCCACTCTTTTGACTCAGACCCACACTTTGAACATGGCGACGATGACGGGGGACACCATGTCGGCGTACCCGGTGTTCCAAGCGTTCTGGATCAGTATGAGCAACATCAGTGGTGTGGTGTTCTTCCAGCAAGCGCACAACTTCACGTCGGCGCAGTGGATGATGTTCCCATCTGCGATCGCGTTCGTGCTGGTGGGTATCTTCCTGATCTCGAAGCACCAGAAGTTCGGCAACCGAGTCAAGTACTCGGTGGCCATGCCGATCAGCCTGAGCAGCCCTCGCCAGCACGACATTGTCGCCCAGTCGTTCGTGTTCCGCGTGATGACCCCACAAAAGCTCCAGGAAGAAGACTTTGTTGAAGACGACAATGTGGAGCTGCAGCAGCTGAGCCCACGGAGAGGAAAACGCTCAATGGAGATTGTCTAGAAGCCCTCTCAGGAGTTTCGACAGATCCGGCAAATGCTGCTTCTTGCGAGCGGTGAGACGAGATGGCGAAGTTGGCGTTCAAGACCTTCGTTGGAAGAGGAATCTGGATTTGGCTCGTTGTCAATCGATCATGTGTGTGATGGCGTTTTCCTGTATGGTGCGAGCTAGTAGATGCTTGCGTGTGTGTTCCCCTTCGATCTCTAATGAAAACAAACCCCCAGGTTCCAGAATACCAAGCGTCTTCTCGTCTCTTCTTCTTCGGCCGTGCCATACCATACGCTAGTGGAAACTGCATCCCCGAGCCGGTATCATTTCGGATTTCGGCGCTTTCCTAATGTAAATATTAAATACGCGTATTGATTTTTCCCCGTTGCCCTACAACGAAGCTGGTGCACACGATCCCTATGCTTCACGTGCTTTGTCCAGGGGTTTCACGAGACAGAGAGAGTCCAGTTGGCTCAGCGCTTTCGAGTGGCTCGGATCCAGCTCCAGCACCTTCTTGAACTAGGGAGTGACAAGAAACACGCACACAGAGAGACAAGGCGTCTGATCAGATCAGAGAGGATTCCACGCATCAACATTTCAAAGACGAAGAGCTCAACGCTGCTCACCTGCTCCTCAGCTTCGATGGCGCGGTCCAAGTGCATCAGCGCCAGCGCGCAGTTGTACGCCGCCTTGGCGTTCGTGGGATGAATGCGCTCTGCGCGCTGGAACGAAGCTAGCGCCTGGGGGAACTGGAGCTGCGTCATCTGCGCCGATCCGAGGTTGATGTGCAGAGACGCGAACTTGCGGCCGCTCGCTGGGATGCGCAACGCCGCCTCGTACGAGTCGACCGCCAGCGCCAGTTGGTTCTCCTTGTGGTACATCAGACCCTGCGAGTAGAGCGCTTGGATCCGCTTGAGAGCGTCGGTGGGGATCGCTGCATTGCCTTGCTGCCGAGTCTGCTGTTGTAGCTGCTGCTTATTTGGAGACGTCTGGAAGAAGTTGTGAAATGAAGGGCTCTTGACCCCACTAAGAGCTCGCGAAGAAAGACCAGAAGTCGCCATCGCTGAAGGCGCTGAGCTGGGCTTCTTCCTGATCTGGTCTCGACTCTTTGCAGGCTTCTCTCTCTGCAGTGCGGCGGCATCTGGATACGCCGTCGCTCTCACCCTATTAGATTTGGCAACAACATCCCTCTTTGCTGTTGTCTGGTAAAGCTGGGACATCCACGATGACTTCTTGCTCATATCTCCTATTTGCTGTGCAGAAGTGCTGCTGCATCGGTCAAACTTTCTATCCATGGGCGATGCCAAGGTCTCCTTCTCTCCTGACTCGCAGTGGGACTTGGTTCTTCGGACTTTGGCTTCGCAGCACTTCCCTGACACCTGTCTCAGCCGCACTTTGGCTCGGATCACTTTGGCGTCGTTGGCCTGTCTTGCCACCCACGCTTGCGCTTTCACATTGGCTTTCCGCGCGACGTGTCCGCGCACATGGCGCTGGATATACGTGGCGGCGGCGACCTCCCGTTCCTCTTCATCTCGTTCGCACATAGTTTGCTCCTGAGCCTGCGATAGCGAGAGAGTGCGGTCACTGCTGACTGAGCTGCTCACATGGGGCTCTAGAGCGTCGTGTGACGGCAAATCGCGCAGCAAATCGATCAACTCGGCGTCAGCCTCGAGCTTCTGGGCGTCCGCCGGCCGACTCGTGACAGGCTCGCTGTCGTCGGCGAAATCGTCCTCGTAGGTCTCATCTTCATACTCGTCGCTTTCTTGCCCGCCACATGACTCGGCAGCGTTCCTGTCTCTCTTTGACTCAGAAACCGGTGGCTCTATGGGAACACGTTCCGAAGCGATGCCAGTAGCCCTTGCATCTTCATATCCACCATCAGAGCCATCAAAACCATCCAGGCAGCTTGGCAAAATCGGGGTCAGTATCCGCTGCGGCAGCCGCTTCTTAAAGCTCAGGCGTCTTCGCGTACCGTTCGCGCTCGAGACGCCTCGGTCCACCAGTCGCTTGGACAAGGGCGATGGCTCCACAAAGAGTGGAGCGCCAGCGTACGCGGTGATCGCGAGCGAGTCCGAGTTGAGGTAAAATGACGAGCTAAACGATCTTGCGGGCAACGACATGGGCCGCAGCTGAGCAAACTGAGGGGGATCAGGGCCACATCTGGTGGGTTTATCCACGCTTGTGCTCATCGTACTCGTCGCAGTGGGCGGGGGATCACAAGCATTAGGACTCGCGGACTCGGTTGCCAGCCTCTTCTTTGCGAACTGGAGGTTGTAGTTCGCACTGAGCACGGGCGGAGCCACATTCGCTGCCAGCGCGCGACGCAACCGACTGCCAGAGCGACTGGGAGCTCGCCCTCTTTCTGCCAGGCCGCACGAGTCCTCTCTGCCTTCGTTCGCACCGGGGTCTGCGTCCGGCGCGCCTCTCGTTCTTTCGCGCTCGCTTCTGCCTCGTGAGTGATGCGACGACGTCACGGGCGACTCCGCAGTGCCATCCGAGTGGTGGCGGAACTTGAGCGCGAGCTCCGCAGCCATCACCTCTACAAAGGTAGTCCTTCGCCGCTTCGGCTTTTCCGTCTCGCCGTCCTTGTACGCGCGGATATTCGCGGCCGTTTTGGACTCGGCGATGGCGTGTAGAAGCGTGGACGTGGTCACCGTGAAGCGCTTGTGGCCGGCGTGCACTGACACGGTTTTCTGCAGAATGATCTCCAGGTCGTCCTGTATACTCAGCACAAACACGCCAGGGTTAGTATCGAGCGTAACGAACACATCGACATGAGCAAAGCAATCAGACGTGTGCTGTTCACCTCACTCATCGTGTACGCGAACAAACTGGAGTGCTCTGCTAGAACCGACAGGGTGTTGATCACGCACATCTGCAGCATTTCAGAGCGCGTTAGTTTGCCATTCTGCGCATCGACAGAGTCCGTCAGAGAAGTCGCGGGTTGCGTACTGTACCTGCAGCCCAATGTGGAAACGGAATTCCCGGAGACTCGAGGCGACCTCTTTGATGAAGCTGGCGTCCACCAGCTGCTTGCAGAGCTGCGCCTGCGCTTCGCGGTCGTAATCGGCCTCCGTCAGGCGCTGCAGCACCTCGTGCAGGATGTCTAGCTGCTTGAGGATCAGCTGCTTCTGCGCTCCGAGCTCTTGCACGAGCGCCTCCATAGAGCGCCGCTCGTGCGCCTCGCCTTCCACCTTGTTCTCATCCACCTGCTCCCCCAGCAGTGAGCGCGACGAGCTTCCGGAGAAGACCCCGAGCCGGCGGGCCGGCGAGCTTCCCACGCGCAGCGGCACGCCCTGCTCCTTCTTGCGGTTCGCGTAGCTGAGGCTGTTGGTTGAGGCCTTTCGGTGCGCGTTGAACGGCGCTCTGCGCATGTCGTAGAGGTTGTAACCCCGTGCCTTGGCCATGACGCTCAGCAGGAACGCGCCAGCCTTCGACTGCGGCACAGTCAATGGCTCAGTCGTGAGGGCAGACAGGTCGGCGTGCGTGGCTGAGCGCTCCTTCAGGAACCGCGGCCGCAGTCTTGTCGTCGCCCGCCTCCATGATGCTTTGGAGGTCGAAGAGATCGTCGGACCGCGTGGCACCGACCGTGGATGAGCGTCGGCGCTGGTACTTGCGTGCCTGTGCTACTGCGGACGCAACGGCAGCGCCGTTGGGCTGCCCTGGCACTGGCTGCTGGAGCAAGCGCAACTGCTGCGAGTGCCTGGGCTGCTGGGGCTGCTGGGGCTGCGGTTGCGCATCGTCCGCCTCAAAGTCCTCCTCCTCCTCCTCGTCGTCGTCATCCAGATCCTCCTCCACACTCTTGGCGAGCAAGGCGCGCGCCATTTGCTTCTCGGCGGACGTCGATGGCTGGCTGATCAAGGGGATCGATGGATAGATAGGCAGGCGGGCGGGCGGTGGTGATCTCGAAGCGTTCGTTAGTTAGTCATACATGCAGTCAAAAGAGTCGAGCTGATCCAGAAAATAGAAGTGTGCCCATGTCCGAAATAGCATTTTTACAGCACGCTGATTGGATGAAAGGGTGTTATTTATAAAAAAAAAGAGCAAATGAATGGGCTGGTTCAATAACATCAGAGAAATCTACTTGGAGCGGTGCTTCTTGGCCGCTGAGGAGGACGACGCGGCGGACGAACTGCTGCGCTTCTTGCTCTTGGAGGAGGAGGAGCCCGTGGCGCCGGACTTGCTGCTGCTGCTGCTCTTGGACTTGCTCTTGCTCTTCGATTTGGATGACGACGACGAGCTGGGCTTCTTCGCCTTCTTCACCAGCTCCTCCTCGTCCTTGCCGCTCTTGGTCTTGAGCTCCTCGTTTTCCTTCTCCACCATGCGCGTGAGCATCTCGCCGCGCTTCTGCAGCTCGGCGATCGTGCGCGACTTGAAGAACCAGTCGAAGCGGAACTGCCACGCCTTGCGGATCTCGTCGCGGATCTCGCTCCAGTGCTCCAGCGGGCCGTACTTGTTCATCATCACGACCAAAAACACGTCCTCCTCCAGGATGTACCCCTTGCTCTTGTAGCCGCTCGGGTAGTGGAGCTTCATGTCGCGCAGCGGGTTGCTGTAGCGGCTGCACTTGCGCGCCAGGGCCTGTTTGACCACTTCGTTGCGCTCCAGACGCTTCTCGCCGCGCTCGATCTTCTCGAGGTACTTGGCGTGATCCTTGAGCTCTGTGTAGCGCTTCCAGAACGTGTCAAAGTAGCGCTTCACCTGCTCCATGTCCTTCGCGAGCACCTGCGCGACCTCAGCGCAGACGTTCGCCTTGTCGGCACGTCCGTAGCGCTCGCAGCTCGTGATAAACTGCTTCAGGTCGCGGCGCGTCCACTCGCCGAACCCTTCACGCTCCAGGCGCTCGAGTTGCTTGGCGTCCTTCGCGTCCATCTCCGTCTCCTCCAGTTCCTTCTCCAGCTGGATCGACTTGAGGTTCTCGTCAGGTTCTTCCTCGCCCGCCGAGTTGGATGCAGACGCACCACCGTCCGCCTCAGCGCCGCCCTCGGCCGCGCTCTTCTTCTTCGGCTTGGGCTTGAGACGCTGCTCCTCGCTCTTCGCCTCCTTGATCTGCCGCATCAGCTCTTTTCGGCGGATCTCGATCTGGTTCTTCTTGGTCAGCAGCGCGATCATCACCTCCTGGTTGAAGAACTGGTAGTCGTGCACCACCGGGGTCTTGGGTACGTCGTCCTTCTTGACCTTCTTCGCCTTGACGATGCCCGCCTGCTTGCGGTAGTACTCGTCTTCGTTGTAGTTCGCCTTGCGCTCTCGCTGCGGAAGCGCGATGAACGTCGACGGCAGCACCTGGCCCGTGCTCGAGTCCTTCGAGAACACTTCGCCCTCAAACTCGTAGAGGCTCGAGACGCCGTTTGCGCTGTCCCCCGAGAGTGAGAAGTTCGCCAGGTTGTGCTGCATGTCGGCGGCGATCTTCGCCTTCATCGACTCGGTGCGCTCCTCACCCTTGGCGAGAATGGCGTCAATATCATCGTCCGTGATCATCGAACCTCTCGCGTTGAAGATCTCGTCGGCACCGAAACGCACCATCGTCATCAGTTCGTCCTTCGACAGCTTGCGGTTCTGCTGCGCAAGACGTCCCTGCTGGATAATCGCGGCGTCCAAGTACAGTTTGCGCTCGGCGCGCTCCACGATCTTCTCCTCGACAGTGCCGTCCGTGATGAACCGGAAGACGCGCACCAGCTTCTTCTGACCGATACGATGCGCGCGGTCCATCGCCTGGAGATCCACCTGCGGGTTCCAGTCCGAGTCGAAGAGAATCACGATGTCTGCGGTCGCCAAGTTGATACCAAGACCACCGGCGCGGGTACTCAGCAGGAAGCAGAACTTGGTGCTCGTCGGCTCGTTGAACTCTTCCATCATGAAATCGCGGTCTTCGCCCTTCGTCGAGCCATCCAGGCGGCAGTAGTCGTGCGCGTTGTAGCGCATGTAGTCCTCGAGAATGTCCATCATCGACGTCATCTGACAGAAAATCAGCACGCGCGACTGCTGCGCCTTGAGTCGCGGCAGCAGGCGGTGCAGCAGAGTCAGCTTGCCGCAGTTCTCCCACAGATGAGGGCCTTCCATGTACGGCGGACCGGGCTCGGCACCTTCAAACAGGTACGGGTGGTTGCACACTTTGCGCAGCTGCATGAGGATGTTGAGCAGTCGCACGCGATCGCTGCCGCCAATCGCGTTCAAGTGTGTCGCGTCGCGGTGCAGCACGCGCATGTACCACTCGCGCTGCATCTCCGAGAGCCCCACGTAGAGCTTCGTCTCGATCTTCGGCGGCAGCGAGTGCTCGACGTCCGCCTTGAGACGACGCAGGAGGAACGGTCGCAGCACCGTGTGCAGCTTCTTGATCACGTTCTCCTGCCCCTTCTCTTCGTCCACATTGAACCACGAGTCGAAATCCTCCGAGTCCGTGAAAATGTCCGGCAGCAAGAAGTTGAGCAGCGCCCAGAGCTCGTGTAGGTTGTTCTGCAGCGGCGTGCCCGTGATCAGCAGGCGGTGCTCCACGTGGAACTCGCGCACCACTTTCGAAAGCTTCGAGTGCTCGTTCTTGACGCGATGCGCCTCGTCGATGAGCAAGTACTTCCACTTGATCTTCTGCAGCACCGCCTTCTCAATGATCGCCACCTCGTACGAGAGCACGAGCGCGTCAAAGTCCTTCTTTACCACGGTCTCTCGCTGGATCGCGCGCTCTTCCTTGTTGCCCATGAACTTGAACGCGCGGATCGACGGGCACCAGCGCTTGAGCTCGCGCATCCAGTTGCCCGTCGTGGACTTTGGGACGATGATGATGTGCGGGCCTTCGATGCCGCGGGCCTCGCGCAGATACGCCAGCAGCGAGATCGACTGGAGCGTCTTTCCGAGACCCATTTCGTCCGCCAAAATGCCGTTGACGCCCGAGTCGTGGAGTCGGATCATCCAGTTGAGCCCTTCCAGCTGGTACGGCTTCATGGTGCCGAACTTGATGGCTTTCGGCTGCTGCGTCACGCGCGTGAAGCGGGACTCGTCCATTTCGGCCACCGCCTCGGCGTCTTCGAGCTCGCTGCTCTTGTTGCGGCGCGAGTTGGATTTCTCCTTCGCGGCGGCCTTGTTCTTCGACATCTCTTTCCCCATTGCGCTCGATCCGCCCATCAAGAACGACGTGAACACGTCCGACTGATGTTGGAGGCACGATACATATACAAAAGAATTGCCATTAGTGAGGGACTCACTTTGACTACACAAAATGGACAAACACAGGTCTCAATGTCAGCCCACGCACCTGCGCCATGAGGAACGCCATTTTCTTCTCTCTCGCGGACTTTTTGCTCCACTCGGCGTCCTGCGTTAGGTTCTGCTTCACGGCCTCGAGGGACTTGGACTGCAGGTCTCGCTGTTGCTGCAGCACCGCCTCTTCCTCCTTCAAGAGCGCGTCACGCTCCTCCTTGGAGAGCAGTTTCGTGTCTTCTGCTTCGGCTGCGGAGGCGTCCCCTGCTTCTCCCTCGTCGACATCGTCTTCTTCATCCGCAGCTGCGTCCTCTTCGTCGTTATCTTCCTCCATGGACACATCGCCGCCGTCGTCCGCCTTCTTGGATCCCGCGTCGGATGCCGCCTCGTCGTGGGAGCTGTCGGCGGCGTTGGGGCTGCTGCTGGGACTGCTGCTGGTGCTACCGCTGCTGCTCTTGTCGTCGTCCTCGATGTGCTTCATGATAGGATGGGTGGCCTGCTCTCTCTCTCTATCTATATTGCCCCGTCCCCTCTTCCTTTCGAGCGTCTTCGCGCGCGGCTTCCTCTTCCTTCCTTCCGTCGATTGATCGATCTAGTATCGCGTCTGCCCCAACCGCTCGAGAGTGGCCTTGCGAGTTGGCGCCAAAGCGAGCACAATACTGGACTCTTCCGTTTAAATACGACGACAATTTGGCGCGAAGCTAATGTTTTAGGGTATTCCTATTTAAAAAAAAACTGCATTTGGACGCACGCAAATCTGTACGTTCTCTTAAAAAGGGGTACATCTAAATGTGCGTACACATTTGCAAAAGTAGGTTAAACACTTTTTTGATGCGTTTGCTATATAAAATTGAACAGTATCGATTTGTTTTTAATCGAATCCAGGTATGCGTACAATAGCTGTCTGTCATGAGCTAAATTCTAATGTAGAGATGCAAAACTTAATGAACTTTTGGCGATATATATTACTCATTTTCATAAATCCTGGCAATATAAAAAGGGAGTTTAGCTTTCAGTAATGTCACGGCCCTCACGAAGAAGTCGTTGTCAAGAAGAACATGAAGTTGTCAAGGTCAAGGATGAAGTCGTGGTCTATGAACGCAAGGACACTGTCTTGCAAAGTGCGTCGGCACTGCTCTGAAAAAATGTGGAATGCTACAATGTGCGGACATGGCATCAGCTACTGGAGCACTTCTCTTTGCCTGCACTTCACTTCTTGACGCCCAGAGCCTGGTGCTCTCTCGGTGCCTGAAGTTCCCAGATTAACTTTGAACAAAAGATAGCCGATGGAACCAAAAGAGAAACATTTAAGATAGAATTGAATACGCTTATGCATTCTTCTTGTGCTTCTTGCTCTTCTTCTCCTTCTTCGAGTCGCGCGACCCGCCTCCTCGCAGCGCGTCCATGATGCTCGCCACGTCCGCGCTCTTCTCCGCGACCTCTTTGCGCTTCTCCGAGGCCTCCGCGTCCTCCTCCGCAGCGCCGTGCTTGCGCTTCTTCTTGCTCTTCTTGCTCTCGTCCGTCACGGTCTTGGCGCTCTTGGCCTTCTTGCTCTTCTTGCCTGCGGGCTCGGCAGCGACGGCGTCGTCCACGACGTCCTTGAAGAGCTCTGCGATCTTGCTCTTCTTCTCATATAGAGCCTCCCACTTCTCACGGTTGTTGCGGAACTCAAAGAGGTTGCACGTGTTCATCACCAGCTGCGAGAAGTGGCTGCCGGCCAGTTTGCTTTCCACCTGGACCAGCTCTTCGACCACCATCACCTTCTGCGCGAGCTCCAGCTTCTCGTAGCACTTCATGACGGAGAAAGCGCCGAGACGGTCCATGGCGAGCGACCCGAAGTTACCCACGAAGCGCTCGAAGAGCGCTTCTCGAACCCACTTAATCTCTTCGCTGTCCGACTCCCAGATCGGCTCAATGAGGAAGCGGCTGCCAGTGGAGTCCTTCGCCAGAGCCACCAGCTGCGCAGTATTCAGAGACAGGATCCCGTTGTACAGAGGCGCGATCCAGTCGGCGTACTCGAACTTCATCAGCTCCGCGATGAGCTTGGCCCCCATCACGTTTAGGTTGATCTTTGCAGCGCCACCGGTGGAGAGCTGCAGGCCCAGAAGCGCTGGCACGAACTCTTTCTGCACGGCCTCCGGCTTCTTGCTCTCCAGTTTCTTCACCGCATCCACCAGCAGCCCGAAGATCTCCTTCTGCTGCAGCTGGAACTTGACGCACATCTCCACAAGGCGCCAGATGACCCCCGGACGCCCCATGGACAGCAGCGTCCAGAGCGAGTGCTGCAGCTCCTCCATCACCTCGTTCGCCAACTCTTCCGAGCACACGCGCTGGATCGCGTTTTGCACGACGTAGTTGGCGATGTTGTGCTGCGCGAACTCAACCATCTTGTCCTTGATGCATCGGCGGAACAGCTTTGTGAAGAATTTGTCGCTCACGCTGGCGAAGAGCGCTTCAATGAAGTGGCTCGTGACGGCGTCGCCAGCAAAGTCGTAGAACGCCTTCTTGCTCGCCTCTTCGTCGTCCCACCGCAGCACACGCTCCACCAGAGTCATCTTGCTTTTCGTCGGCGCCAGCTTCAGCGCGCTCGCGATCAGCGGACCCGAGTTCGGGTCGTACATGAGGTTCAGGATCTCGTGCGAGTGCGCCGACATGAAGTTCGTCAGGATCTCGTTGAACAGGTCGTCGAAAGTCGACGGGATCTCGAAAGTGACCACCGAGCCGTCCTTCGAGGTCGGGGCTTCCCCGAACGTGACCACGCGGTGCTTGGCTTTCTTGCCGCGCTTCTCCGCGACAAGCGGCTTACCGGCAAGCACAGCGAGCACCGAGCGCATGACGTGACTCGCGCTCACATCGTTCATGAGCGTGAGCCATTCGTTTTCCACTTCCTTCACCATCGTGATGATCAGGTGGCTCATCGGCGGCGTCTCTTTCAGGCGGTCGTCCTCATCGTTTGGGTCGTCGGTGGCTCCCTGCTGCTCTTTCTCCACGATGCCGCTGGAGCGCGAGAGCAGGTTCTGCAGCACGTGCGACGAGTAGCGGTTCGTCCACAGGTGGCTGAAGTACCCGTGCATCTTGCTGAAGAAGTAGCGCAGCTGTCCATCACTCATCTTGGGCATGAACACTTCGATCAGCTCGCCGGCGTGGCGGTCCGACGACGCACTTGCTGCTCGAGGCGCGAGCTCTTCCAGCACGTTCCAGAGCAGTAGCTCCACCTCGTCCTCGGTGGCGTCCTCCGCTGGCTGCGCCATCATCTCCGTCACCTCTTTCAGGTACGAGAGCGTGTCGGGCTCGAGGCGACGCGGACGCAGGCGCCTGTGACACATTCATAGATAAGAGAGCAAGGAGGTTAGTGCATTGCAATAGCAGAGCCGCAGGGGCACATTAAGCGCACGCAATACGCACTCTGGTCGCTGGGAGGACGGCTTGTCATTCGGGTCTGGCTGGTGCTCGTGCTGCTCGTAGTCGGCCATGCTGCTGCTTCAGACGTGCGTGCTGCGTTTTGTGTGTGAGTTGAGCTTTGACTCTTGGAGCTCCAAGTCACGTTCGTCCAATGGAGCCCAGGAGCTTGGGTGAGGTGGACCACCTAACATTCGGCTTCAGATTTAGCCAATCCTGACATTGAAGCATTTTGATTGGACACAATTGTTGCGCTGGCGAATCGCCAGCAACCAACTTGGCAATCCAAGTTGAAGGAAGAGGTCAAAGGACTTGGGTCCGTTTGCACCTCTTTCACAGTTTTGCACATTCAACATGAGTGGTGAGCGTTTAACAACTTCATCCTCGCCGAATCCACCGTTTTTGCGTCTTGTTGTATGAGCACATGGGTATCTGAGCAGCACGTAGCCACTTCAAATCGCAGAGTAGATAGATCCATCGGCCACGTTGGAGCTGCCAAAGCGCAGAGCGATCTATAAATCTCTCACTCGAGCAAAAAAGTTGATGCATTCATACAGAAGTGCGTTCGCTCACCCAGTACCCGCTGTCAGAGTGTCGACCCGAAATGCTCAAATATCAGCGTACAAAGTACTATATATTTGAATGGCAACGCTTCTTCCTGCCTGCCGGCACAACAACATTCTTGGTGAGAGAGCCTCGAAACTCATTCACTGATGGAAGGTACATCAATGCAAAGCATTCACCAACGCGAAGGCGTAACACAGTGCTCGGAAGCCAATTCTCTTATGACAGTCTCCTCACCGAGCTTGACCTAAACAAAGTACCTCTGGCAGCTCGTTGGGGTGAGGTGAGGTGATTCGGTCGCTGCATGGGTTTCAATTGTAGCAATACCCCCATTCCCCAACATTGTTTGACAACCCATTGAAATCGAAACAGTTCAAAGCTGGAAAGGCTTTCAGTTGAGCCGACCGACGTTTCAATCGAAGGCTACAGTCTGAAACTGAAATGCATGACACACGGGTATCAGCACGCACATGTGAGAGAGAACCAACAGCAGCACCTGTAGAAACGGAGGTATCGTGGCAGTGCTCACTGCTCGCTGGATATGGAGTCGTGGAAATCCTACCAAAGCAGCACCAGTTCAGCGTTGTGTGGGGAAGGCAATCACGCAAATGAAGAGCAGTTTCTTTCGCAACTCAAAATTAACTCAGATTTGCTTGAATTGGCCTACCCCTCTGCTTGAAGGATCCAGTTTCCACCAATCAGATGGCGCTTCAACGCGACAACGAGTTGAGGAGCTCCTGATTCTGCAGAATGATTCCTGCATTGCACTAAACGCAGTGCATATTTCGTCTATTTTCAGCTCAATGAATTTTTGAAACAGAAATCATTTACCGTCGAGGTATTCGAGGCACTGTACGCAGTGTGATCCTATCCTGGAGCCTGTCATCATCAGAGAGCGGGCGTGAGACTGGACATCCGGAGCACATCTGAAGATCCAAGTCATGGCTCCATCCTTTACGCGTGCTATATTTCTGCCTAGCTCTCTTTCTTCCACAGACACTCCGCCACCCACTGCGCTCTTCCTCATTCGCGAATCCGCCCACTCACCAGCACAAGCACCAGCAGCGCTTCAGAAAACTATGAGTGCGCTGGTGTCCGCGCTTCTAGCGCTTGCGTTCGACCAGCTCTGGCTGCCACTGCAGCAGGAGGTCACCGCCAACGCCGCGTTCCTCTACGGCGACGCGGACGCAGAGGACGAGCTGGCTCTGTGTCCAGTCAAGAGCCCCGAGCAAGACCCTGATGTTGATACGATGTGCAACATCAACACCAACAGCACCAACAGCACCAGCAGCACCAACAGCAACAACTGCAGCAGCAACAACTGTAGCAGCAGCAAGAAGCAACAGCAGCGCAATGCGCGTCGAAAGAAGCAGAGTCCAGCTCCACAGCTAAAGAGCGCTCCTCGTGTTGAGATCACAAAGACGAATGCGGAGAGCCTCTCGAGTGATTTGCACTCGGACGCATCCACCTGCGGATCGTCGGACGAAGAAGACCACGAGGACGTGGAGGATATTGGCGAGAGAGAGCGGAAGCTCATGCTGGCGCGCGCACAGCAGGTTAAGAGCATCACTTTGCAGCAGCAGCAGTCCCGAGTTGTGAAGAGGGCGGCGAGTCGAAAGAAATCTGCAGCCGCGCCAGTAGTAGCAGCTCCTGCTTGCAAGCAACTGCGACCGGAACCCTCGTACCCAGACGTGTGCACTCCCCTCCGACTGCGTAACGTCACCAACACGCTCTGGCACTGGTCGGTGTTTTCAGGCTTCCAGGTCGACCGATTTCCGCTGGATCTGTTGCAACATCTTGACTGCGGCACGGTTGAGGATGACGAGGAAGCGTGGGAAGGAAGCGATCTGCGCGATCGGTTGCTCCAGATGCTAGATGGAGATGAAGAGGTGTAAGGCCTGTGATGCGTAACCTTTTGGTAATATTTATGTAGTATTTTGCATGAACGCTTCTGTTTGGGGCTCAGATGTGGCAGGATGCGCGCATTAGTGAATGAAGAGCGCCTTTTCCACAGAAAGATACAGTAGAAGACGCGACGTAGGACGCGGACTTGCTCGTTCCAAAGACCTTACAGTAGCGGCAGACTGTCCCGAAACAACCGGTTGGCTTGTTCTTGGTCACGTCGCACGACAGGTCTGTGAAAACCCCGATATCGTCTTTCGCGTCTGCAGGAGAGGCGGTGCTCTTGCAGGTGGCCTGCTGTCCAGGTTTGGTTGTCGCGGGAGCTGATGTCACAGCCATAGGAGCTGGCGTCGGGGCTGGCGTCGCAATGGCAGGCGCTAGAGTGGCCCAAGTTGGAGTCGGCGTCACCACAGTTGGGGCTGATGTCACCAACGTCGGAGCAGGAGCAGAAGCAGGGACAGGAGTGTTATTGGTCAGAACAGCATGCACAGAAGTCGGAGCTGTGGTTCCTGTCGTGGATGGAGCTGGAGTCTCAATAGTAGCTAGAGCTGACGGCTCTATCGTTGGAGTAGGAGTGGGATAAGTCGGGGCTGGCGTCTCCATTGATGGGGCACGAATCTTAGCCATTGTCGGGGCTGGAGTCTCAACAGTTGTTGGACCTGGAGTCTCAGCAATAACTAGAGTTGGACCCTCAACGGTCATTGGGGCTGGAGTCTTAACTACCGTCGGAACTGGAGTTTCCACCGTAGTTGGAGCAGGTATATTCACATTCGTTGGAGTTGGAGTTCCCACTGTCGTTGAAGTTGGAGTGTCCACAATTGCTGGAGCAGGAATGATTGGCATTGGAGTTGGAGTCTCAATGGTCGCTGGAGTTGGCACCTCTACTGCTGAAGCAGAAGCGGCAGACGTTGGCGCTGGTGACTCAATCGATGGTGCAGGAGTCTCAGGCGTCGTTATTGTTGGATCTGACACATCAACTGTTGGAGCAGGAACGAGAACCGTCAGAGTTGACGTCTCCACCATCGTTGGTGCAGGAGTGAGAGGCATCGGAATTGGCGTCTCCATCGTTGGAACTGGCGCCTTGTCCGCTGGAACTGGTGTCTCATCCGTTGGGACCGGCGGCTCCAGAGTTGGGGATGGAATGTCCATCGTCATTGGAGCTGGAGCCTCCACTATTGGAGTCTCCACAATTGTTGGAGGAGGAGGAAGTGACATCGGAGCTGGCGTCTCCACGGCGGGAGCTGGGGTCGCCATCGTTGGAATAGGAGTCTCTGTCGTCGTTGGAGCAGGAGTGAGAGGCGTCAGTGCAGGAGTCACTGGTGTAGGAGCTGGCGCCACTATCGTTGGTGAAGGGGTTTCCACTGCTGGGGCTGAGGTCACAGCCACAGGAGCTGGAGCGACGATGGTTAACGTTGGGGCAATCACAGTTGGTATTGGGGTCACCACTGTTGGAATAGACACCAAAGGGATGGGAGTAAGAGTCGCTGATTCCGGGGCTGGAGTCGCGAGCATGACTTTTGGAAAACTGATTATTGGTACTGGCTGAGGAAGTCTTATTGGCGCTGAGCAGGGGAGGTACGATTCGGAATATGCAGTACCGAAGATTTGGCACATCCGGCAGTGGTCGTTAATGCAGCCATTACCATCTTTTGTGGACGTGGCATCTTCAAGAGTGCCGACTCTAATATCGACTGACACGTCGGACACCGGACGACACACAGCTAGGCTCCACCTCTTAAGTAGCAGCGACCACGCAATGGAGAAGTACAACGCAAATCGCGAATGCTTTGATGCGGCGACCGGCTGCTTTCGAGCGCATTGTCCACGCTCCTGATTTCTCTCACCGATGCGAGTTTTCAATGAAGATAAAGAGGAAGAGTGAGCTTGTTGCACAGTGGTCGCAAATCAGTGAATGCTCACATTTTACTATCACTGCGCCACCTGACCAGACGCACGTGAAGAGAAGCGGCCAACCAGTCGCCTTCGCCGTCTGAGCAGAAGACACTGAGCGTTTCAACGAAAAGCAATGGCGACTCTGCGAGATAAACCGCTTCTTTTCTTCTCGTTGCTGGACTCGAGGTACGGGGAGAGCAACCGCCGACTGGTTGCGAAGCCCAAATCAATAATATTGATCTGCCGCACGGGTCGAAGGAGTTTCTGCCAGAACAAAACTGATGGTGAGTCTCCAAGAGTCCGCGCAGCGAGAGCTGATCTTGACAGACAGGCTTTCGAGAGAACTTCTGACACAACTCCCCTCGCGCCACTTCACGAAACGGGATCGCACACCCGAAGTGCCATGTCACGCAGTTTCAGGATGCCAGGAGATATTGTTCTTTAACACTTGGTGGGAAGGTTCCAACCAAAACCGCGTCGTTGCAAGTTTGGGCATCACGAAAAGCGTGCACAGTCGATTCAGATCGGATACGCGAAGCAATTTCTCACACGAGGTTCTTCTGACAGGAACTCACCTCCATTCGCTCGACTTGACACCCTGCACCGCGCATCGCATGAACCGACGAGGATTGGAGGGAGCCTCGACGGAATGTCAACGGTGGCTAGCTGACTCCATTCCCCGCGTGTCTTTGTTAAGAGCCCACTGGGGAGTTGGTAGCTAGCCACTCCAGCACGTCTTGGTGAGCGTTCTTGGCAGCGTACGTGACTGCCTTCTGCGACCAGCCTTCTCTTCGGTTGGCGTGAAGCCATTGCAGCATCGCCAGGTCACCGCTGCGAGCAGCTTCGTCCATCGCCGACGTTGTGCAGCCTTCTTTTCTGTGCTGATGCAGCCACTGCACTACCTCAAGATGACTGTTGGCAGCTGCTCGGTTCATTGCCAACGCTGTGCACCCTTCGCGCTGGCGGTTCTCGTGTAGCCACTTGACGATTTCGAGATGTCCGTTGGCTGCCGCCCGATTCATGGCGTGCTTCGTACAACCCTCCGAGCGATTCTCGTGCAACCAGCGGGCAATTCGCAAGTGCCCATGCTGTGCTGCTGCATCCATCGCATCGGTCGTGCACCCCTCCGACCGGTTCTCGTGCAGCCACACGAGGACGTCCAGATGTCCCGACAGCGCGGCGCGGTTCATGGCCCATTTGGTGCATCCTTCTCGACGGTTCGCGTGCAGCCACTGTACTACACCGAGATGGCCCTCCTGCGCAGCATAGTCCATCGCCGACGTGGTGCACCCTTCCAACCTGTTCGCATGCAGCCACTGCACGACCTCCAAGTGGCCGAACTGGGCTGCGCGGTTCATGGCGTCCACAGTGCACTCTCTTGTTCTGTGCACGTGCAGCCACTGGAGCACTTCGAGGTGGCCCTGTCTCGCTGCGCCGTCCATCAGACAGCTCTTGAAGCCCATCATGTTCTCCGCGTTCTCGTGGAGCCAGCGCAGCACCTCCAGTCGCCCCGAACACGCCGCCGCGTACATTGCGTCCGCCACGCGCGTGTCTGGTCGCGCCGCTAGCACCCAGTGCACCACACGCATCTGTCCGCGCTGCGCCGCCGTGCGAAGAATGCTCTCGAAGCGCGTCATGGTGACGTATTCGTCGTCGCCGCGGTATTCGAGGTCGGCGACTTTGAGCACGCGCGGGTTCCCCTCGGCGTAGTGCGCCAGGATGCGGTCCAGCAGCGCCGCGTCTTCTCTCGCCACGGCGCGCTCGATGGACCAGCGCACGGACGTGTCAGTGAGTGCGTCGATGGCCCCGACCACGTGCGCCAGCGCAGCCACCGTCGGTCGCTCGCGACAGACCGCCAGCACCCCCGCAAGCGGTTGCATCTTCGGTACGTGAGGAGAATTTGAGTGTCGAGTGTCTTGTTGCAATATTATTTGTGTCCAGTTGCTGCATCTAATATTGTTGCAAAACACTTGTTGTATCCAACGTTTGCTATCTCCGACAATTTGAATTCGCCAATCAGAACGCTTCGATAAAACACCAAAATCTATTTGTTCTTTCCGACATCATGCGGACATACATGCGGTTGCTCGTAGCCAATCTCTCGGATTGGTGGGTGAGAATTGCTTCGTCTGATGCACTCGTTACTGCTTCTCATTCAACATCATGCCGCGTGGTCAACACAAAGCCACAGAAGACGGAGAGAGGAAGCCACGACAGCACATGAGGAATGCGCCAACACGCAGCTTTCGGCTCGCGGTGTATAGTACACATAGGGGTAAAGGCTTAGCTTGTGTAATGAGGCGCTGTTCACAACAGCCCCCAAAACACGGCACACACGCTTAGCGCAAACGAGGAAGCGATTTCCCGACTTGGAGGGAAGAGGAGGAGCGACTTGATCACTTGAAGGTAAATTTGCAACTGAATTGAAAAGCTGTTATGGTTCCTGTCGCTACTCCTAATCAGCCTCAAGGGCTCCTAGAAGTTTTATGCATAAAACCTACACATGCAGAGATAAACCTACTAAACTGATATATAAAACCTTGGGTACACTGAGGTTCAACCCATAGAACCTTGAACTTGAAGTCCTGTGGAAGTTCCCTGCGAAGTGATTGGCTCGCGCCATCACTTCACCCGCCAGTGACACGTCGCCTGCGTCACCAGTCCAGTTCCCCAAAGCAGGAACCATCATTCCGTACATGATTAGTACATGTCGCAATCACTCTGTACTGATTAGCACATGCGACAAATACTCT
>JAASFU010000284.1:0-29821 GCA_023333955.1 Globisporangium paroecandrum | reverse complement strand
TTTTTCGCCGAAAGCAGTCGAATGAGACTGCTTTCGTGATTGGCTATAAAACGAGGCCTTTTTTCTTTTCTCAATCGTGTTATTGGCCAATATATCCACAGAAGTCACCATTTTCACGTTTTATTGGCGCGCACTGTACTATCGAAGAAATCTTGGACCTTGACCGGATTTAAAAGAGAGTGTTTGTGGTGCATTTATTTTTTTTCGACTCCAAAACAATTATTTGGCCAATTATATAATTGGCCCAAAAACACACACACACACAAACGAGCTCAAAAAGTATCACGAGCAAAAAAGCAGCAATTGACATCCACGGTTGACATGATATCGATCATGTGGCTGCGCACTGCAGGCGCCATGGGGGCTCTGCGTCCAGCGGCTCTGCGCTCCAGCGCCGTCCTCAGCAGCAGCTCCAGGAGTGTCTCCAGCAGCTCATGCAGCATAGCTGCGCGTCGTGACTTCTCGACTGTCGCGGAGGACGAAGTGAGCAAGTTCAACGCTGTCGCCACGTACGTTAATCTCTCTCTCCATCTTCTGTTCTTGCTCATACTGTCATCTGACTTAGACCCACTGCTTCCATCTTTTTATTGCGCATGTAGCGACTGGTGGTCGCCAAAGAGCACCACAGGCGTGGGGCTGCTGCACCAGCTCAACCCCGTGCGCGTCAAGTACATCCGCAGCCACGTGATCGAGCACTTTGGCGGTGACGACGACGACCCCGAGCCGCTCAAGCAGCTCCGCGTCGCGGACGTCGGTTGCGGTGGCGGGATCCTCTCGGAGGCGCTCTGCCGTATCGGCGGCAATATGGTGTCGGTCGACCCTGGCGCAGCGAACATCGCCGCTGCCAAGCACCACGCGGCGCAGAACCGCATCACGAGCGCGATCGACTACCGCTGCTGCACCTCCGGTATGTCTCATGTGCTCGTTATGGTCGGTCACTCAGTTGTGCATTACTCACTACACGGGTCGTAACATTATCTATGTGACTCTTTGTCTACCTAGACGACCTCGTGGCCCAGGGCGAGCAATTCGACGTCGTGTGCTCGCTGGAAGTCGTGGAGCACGTGACGGACGTCAAGGCATTCGTGCAGTCGCTCACGCCGCTCGTGAAGCCCGGCGGCCTGCTCTTCATGTCGACGATCAACCGCAATCCGCTCGCGGCGGCGCTCACGGTGGGCATGGCGGAGTACGTTCTGCGCCTCGTGCCTCCCGGAACGCACGACTGGCGCAAGTTTGTGCAGCCAGAGGAGCTGAGCGCCATTCTGAAAGAGGTGCGTCTGCGATCTCTTACGTATGTGTAGTCCCTGCCTCTTCTTGCGGGGTTCTAATGCATATTGTGGACACTGTGGTTATGAATGATTGGTTGTAAATACCTTGTATGTAGGACGGACTGGTGGTCAAAGACACGTCTGGCATCGTGGGCGAGCCGCTCTTCCGCAGCTGGTACATCGACCCGAACTGCACGCAGGTCAACTATATCCTCTGCGCACACAAGCCTGAGTACTAAAACACGCATATCTCCCGAAAAGCAAAATCATAGCGGACGCCAATTTTATCAGAGCGAGCTAATACACCCAGTCGCCACACTGTAATTGCCATTGCGGTCTCTCCTGTTGTGTGCTACTCGAATTCCCTGTCTACTTCGCTGTAGTAGAACCGCTGCGCGTTCCAGTAGAACGAGACGAGCGTCTCGTAGCGCTCGTTGCGCGCCAGTTGGAGCTGCACGTCCTGGTCGCTGATCGTCGCGTGGTCCTTGAGCACGCGGTGGAAGAGCCGATCGCGTCCGATTTCGCTAGACGGCCAGTTTTCCGGGGTTTTTAACTCGGCCAAGTCGCTCCAGTGGTGTCGAAGTGCATCTGCAAAAAAAATGATACACCCAGCCAATCAATCAGGTGAGAGATAACTCTGGCTGACTGTTCATGATGTAGCCCTAGGATCACTACGACTTACTCTCACCCGTGAACTCGACCTGGATGTGCGCTGCTGGATCCTTCCGCTTTGGGTTCTGCTGCACGGATCTGAGCGAGCTCAGCGACACAACCACGAACGGAATGTTTGGTACCTGCTGTCCCGAATGCTGATGTTGCTGCTGTTGTGGTAGCAAATTAGCGCTCTTGGGGAACTCGGGATCGCCGAAAACCACACCGTTCGCTCGCATGAACGCAAAGTACGCCAGCTGCGTGGCCATCGAGCACCTGGGCTGGAGGCTCAGCACCACCCACATATCCTGCATCTCTTGCTGCAGGTTGCGCATCACCAGAGAGTTCATGCGGGAGGATACGGACTCAAGCGCTTCACACGGGCGAACGAGCGTGCGGTCGGGAAAGTAGAGATCGTGTTTGCCCAGCGGGAGCTTCGTGCTGTCATCATCGCCATTCCCACCAGTACTATCAGTAGGTGTCGCTCTCGCAGGCTTGAGAAACTCGTACGCGACGGTGGAAGGCTCAGAAGAACCCGAGTCTGCGGTTGAAATGGTCAGAAAGCCCGCGACCGCCGACTGGATACGCGCCTGTACGGACTGTTGGTGCGGATCTTCCTCCGGATGCACTTGGAACTTGTCCGAGGCGCACTCTTCACTGAACACGAAGCGGATCCGTAGCGTCTGCGTCGGGTGCACCTTGCTGATTTGGTCGACGATCTGCATGCCCGAGTCCCTCGTGACCATGACCAGCGGAAGCATGATGGGCATGGGCAGTTCAGTGGGAAGTTTGATCTGCTGGGGCTTTTTGCCTTCGTGCTGGATGAAGATCACGCCCTTGGCGCCGGCATCCTGTACGAAAGCGGCCTTCTGGTGCGCAGGGCAGCCTGACATCGACTGAAGGTAGAGAAATGGGAAAATACCCCAAAAGTCAGGACACTGATCAATGCTCGTGGCAACAAGTGGACTACTGTGAACTGCTTTACCGGTACGATTACATATTTGTCAGTGCCGTTCGTCGACAGCGGAGAGCACGCGTCATAAGGGAACGCGACCTCGACCTCGCGGAAAATGCAGCTGGGCGGCTTGCCCTCCGCCGAGAGCACGCCGAAGAACGTCAGCTCCGAGTCTTTCTCGCCTAGGCTCAGCAGCTGTCGTTAGGCAACAGACACGGCGAATGAGTGAGGCGTGTGGTCTCCTAGGATATCATGATTCTTGCATGGCAAAGGCACACTGACTTGTGTACACGCACCAGGTAGTCGTATGTCGCAGTCTCTTTCTCTTTTCCTTCGTCTTCTTCCAGCCCACCGGCTTGATCATCGGAGCTCTCAGCTTGTAGAGCCCTTGAATCGCCTCGCGGTGTTACCACTGCAGCTGCTTTAGCAGGCGGCGGAGAAGGCACCATGCACCGCCCGTCGTGGGTCTGGAAGCGCAGCACTTTGGGCAGCGACGCGCTCGCGAGCACTACCACCGCGTCCTCCAGTGAGCTCCTCAGCAACGACGCATCGTTAACCTGAATGAGACGGTCACCGATCTCTGCGAGTCCCGACGCCTCGACGGCGCGGCTCCGACCCTGCGCGTCTGCGACGAACTCGAGTACCTCAAGCTTCTCGCTGAGCCGGAGTCCGAGCGGATCGCTCGCCAAGATCTTCACTGTGAACTGCTTCTCTTCGTCCGTAGAGCATGCACGCAGAGGTGCGTCTGCTTCTGCATCTGCTTGAGAGCTGGCAGATGCGAATAATAGTAGCAGGTGGAAGCAGCAGTAGAACGCCAATAGGACGCGTATTCTCATGCGGGGCTGGAGGCTGTCGTCACAGCGGCGTAGTGAGTGCACGGGAACCTGCAGATAACACATACAATATCAGTTTTAGCGAAAGATCTGCAGACGTCGTCGTCGTGCGACTCTCCAAGGTATACCCTACGTGTTCGTGAATTGGTCAAAATCGTGAGAAGCTCTTTTGAAAATGGGTTCAGAATGCATAAAAGGGCATATTCACTACACTCCCACTAACTCACTACTCTCTCTCAATTGCGAACAAGCTGCTCAAACTCGTCAATCCCTTCAGGCGTCCAGAAACTCGTGGATCCAGAATTCGTCGTGCGCAAACTCGATGACCTTGTTGGTCTCCACACCTTCAGGCCACGGCACCTCGGGACACAGGAATGGCGGGTACTTGGTCGCGCCTTGGCGTCCCGCCCAGTCAAAGTCCACGAGCTTGAGCTGCTGGGCGTTCGAGTCCCAGAGGATGTTGTAGATGCGCAGGTCGCCGTGCACAAAGTCTGCGGCTCGCAGCAACTTCGGGATCTCGCGCAGCTTGCTCTCCATGAGACCTTTCTCCACTTCCCAGATCGGCACTGCGTTTTCAACCATCTCCATCACGCAAAAATACCACCCGCCAGGCAACTGTTCGTGCGCGAGCAGCTTTGGGGCGAGTCCGATCGCAGCGCAGTGCTCGTGCACCTCACGTCCGTATCGCATCTTGGCAAACTTTACGATCACTTCACGTTCGTCAAGCTCGATTGCAGTGGCAGCGAACACCAGTCCTTGGATCCGCTCCTCGTATTGGATACTGATTTGCTCTCCATCGATCACCACCGTGCTTTTGTAGGGAAACCCCATTTCAAACCGACAGATAGTCGTGTTTACTTCCATTTGCGCAGCGTGTAGCTCGTGGACCGCGATCTTCAGCGCTATGCATACGCGTGCAACTGACTCCATCAAACTCAGTTTATCGACCCAGACGAGTGGCACACTCGGCACCAGAGGCTCGCAGTAAAGCTTCTTGCCGGTGTGCACCACGCCGTAGACTCGCAGAAACGGACCCGCGATCTCCAGCAGAAAGTACGGAAGCGGCAATGCGTCGCTCACTTCGCTCGGCAGGTTGTTCAGATACTCGTCCGTGCTGCAGCGTTTGCGCTCATTGTGAGCTTTCACTTCGAACTGCCACAGTTCTCTGGTTGGACGGTGTGCAGACGTGTTGGACTCCTGTTGTTGCTGCCGTTGTTGCTGCATTTCTGGCGATGACGCTGGAAGGTTGGAGAGAAAGTAGTCCCCCAAGAGATCCTTCACCCGCTTCGCCTGCTCTTCGTCGCTCGCGTAATCCTTTGTCACGGCGTGGCACAGTGCGAACACGAGCTCGCAGTCTTTCTTGGCCAGTTTAACGGCGCTTCCGTGCTGACAGTTGTCTTCGAAAACGCCAAATGCGGCACAGAGCAGCGTGACTGCGATGTCAGCTTCGGGCTCGCTGGCAGGACACGGGGAACAGTCTACGGACTCCAACGTTTTCCTCTTTTTTGTCGCAGGTGCACTATCATCATCGGTACTTGAAGTCAGGTGCGCTGGCAGCGCGATGCGAACGCGATAGTGCTCTTCTTGCTGGAAACTGGGTCTCGGTGGGAAGTACTCAGCGAGCGACTTCGTCCGGTCCAACTCGACGTCGTCGCTGCTGCTGCTGCTGCTACTGCCGTCGCCGTTAGAGTTCGACGTCTGAGCTGAACAAAACAATGTCAGCTCTGCGGTACTGCACGGCATTGAGTACTGGTGGTTCTGCAGAATCGTCTCCATCAACTCAAGCACTGATGCATTTTCGTCGATCGACACCACGAAGCTCGACAAGTTCCTGCCTTGGACTCCGCACTGCAGCACCAACATCGCTTTTCTTCTGAGTGCGCTACGCACCTAACGTGCGGATCTCGAGGCGAATTCCAGAATGAGGTTGCGCGCACCTGACTGTCTGGAATAACTGCCTCATGTAGGTCTTGGAGTAGACGCTGAGCTTTGCGGTGGACATCAGCAAGGTTGTGGTGTGGGATGGGCACTGCTCGAACAGAAAACATAGGCAACGCTGAAGATATGGGAGTCAACTCAAGCTGTCAATCAAATCAGAAGCACACACTGCATTTCCAACGAAACTCTTAGAAGCACAAACACAGAAAACAAAAGTACCGGTAGCTTGTATTCGTTCGTTCACAATTTAATTATTCGCAGTCGTGACCACGAGTCCGATCGTCTCTTCGCCGACGCGGGCGATGCAGCACACGTCACACAGACTGCCCTTGAACTCTGGACGGTACGCCGATGAGCAGTATGGGCAGCGCACGTCGCGCTCGCCCAAGTACAGAGGCGAGAACGATCGCGCGCAGAGCACGAACGGCTTCGAGTCCTGGTAATCCAGCTGGTGCTCGTTGCGAGCTTCCTTTTCAGCCTTCTGGAGCACTTTTCGCGCAGTCAAACGGAGCTTCTCGTGGCGCGGGTGGGTCGCAACTTCTTGAATCTCTAGCAGGCGGCGGCAGAACGACGCCGCAGTGATAAAGTTATTCGACTTGAACGCATTGGTCATCGCAATCTTCAGCGTCAGCACAAGATGTGGTGGTTGAAGTTCGCAGTGTGTGAAGTAGGCGCTCAGCTCAACGTTGCGCTTCGGGTCAGATTCCAACGGGAACTTTGCAACTTCAGAACGCACACGGCACGCCAAGAGGTACTCTCTGCACACGGTGAGCAGGCTCTTGACCTTTTCAGCCTCTTCCTTGCTGGCGACAGCCAAGAACGGGATCGAGTAGAGAATGCTCTCGCAGTTACTCTTCACCTCGTCGAACTTCGCACCAGTAAACGCTCGGTACGCTTCCTTCAACGTCTCGACCAGTTGTGGGAACGAGATCGCAACAGCAGGCTGGCTGCTTTCGTTGCGCTGCAACCACGCGCGAAGCGATGGGTAGTTTGGCTGCGTCGGCACCGAGCCAGCCGCGCCAGAGTACACCTGCATGAATACCTGCTTGAGCGGCTCAAAGTTCACGACACCGATCTGACGGTGCAGCAGCTGCATCGCAGTAGCGAGCGATCCAGCCGCAGCGTGGTCGGCAGCGAGGGACGAGTTGCGAACCCACTGCACTGCGAGGCTGGTTCCAGGAGATGGCGCAGCGACGAAGCTGGAATCCGCGTTAAACGAGCTAAAGTCATTGTCCAACGCATCGTCGAGCGATGGGCGACCCAACGACAGCGAGTCGTCGAGATCCAAGTCGCCGTCGTCGCCCCACGCATCGCCGGCATCCAGAGTCAAGTCCATCGACGCCTTGCGCGCCGCCGCTGGACGTTCTTCCGCAGGGCGTCTGGCGCTTCCAGCATCCTGGCGCTGAGCATTGCGTTCAGCCTCGCGCTTCTCCGCAGCGATGGCGTGGTCTTGGATGGTTGGCTCATTGATCTGAACCTGTGGCCAGTTCTCATTCTCAATCTGGCTCACGCATGGAGGAGGGGACAACAACGTCGCGTTCTCACGCGTTTCGCGCGCCAGGAATGCGTCCGCGTCAAAAGTCGGGTTCGACTCGGCCAAAATGGCTTTCAATCGTTCCACATGCTCGTCCAGTCCGTGCGTGGCCGCAGTCAGCAACGCGAGACCAAATTGCCCCGCCGATTCCAGCGTGAGCACACGAACTTCGACGTCGCCTAAGAACAGCGCGTTGTGGAAGCGCGACATGATGTCGTTGCGCACTTCCGCAATCTTGAGCATCTTCTTGAGCTTGTCGCGGTTGCCAGTGACTAGGTACAAGAACGAGAGTCGCTCAAAGTTCTTGGTTCGTTGGTACGCCATCTCGACCACCTGGATGTTGCCTTGACGCAGCGCCTCGACGCCAAGCTGATGCCAGCACTTACTGTCGTCCAGTTCGTATGCCGAGTTGAGCGCCACTTCCAAGTTGCCGCACGAAATCGCGAGCTTGAAGCGAGTCTTCTCGTCGTTCACAAAGTGCAGCGCCACCTCTGGGTACCCCTTCTTGGTCAGGTACGAGATGATTGCCTGTCCACATAGGCGCGAGTGGCGCACCATGCGCATCACCTCCGTGTAGTTCTTCTTGCTTAGCGCGATCTTAAACTCGCACTCGGTCAGGTCGACCGCCATCGTGCGCATCTTGGCTTCACGGTCGAGACAGTAGAGCTTCGAGCCTTCCAAGTGCGTCAAGTACACAGGCACATCGAGCGTGCGAATGATGCCGCTGTCTCCGTTCGTGAGCGAGTACTTGATGTGATTCAGCGTCGTGTACACAAAGATCTCCTCTGGCGAGTTCGCCCAGATACCGCTCTTGATGCGCACCGACTCGGTGATTGTGCTCAGGTGGTTCAGTTGCTTGTCTGCGAGCACAATCGAGTGCTTGCTG
This sequence comes from Globisporangium paroecandrum, assembly GCA_023333955.1. Classification (NCBI taxonomy): domain Eukaryota; phylum Oomycota; class Peronosporomycetes; order Pythiales; family Pythiaceae; genus Globisporangium; species Globisporangium paroecandrum. The sequence goes on along the minus strand of JAASFU010000284.1, from coordinate 21,756 downwards.
ATCATCGCGACATACTCGTAGTTTGGACTCCACACAACGTACTTGACGCGTGGTGCCTGAACATCCGCTAGCACGCGGCGACTCTGCGTTTCGTAGAGCACCATCTTGTCGTCAATGTGCAAGAGCACACGGCCGACAATGCCACCGAAGTAGAGTCCGTCGGCTGTGCCATTTGGCGGCGTGATCTTCTTCGTCACTTCGTTCTGGAAGTTCTTGATCACAATGTGACGCGACTTGTCGAGCACCGCGAAGCGGTTGCGCGCCACAAACACAGCAAACAGACCTGGGCCACGGCTCGAGTCCGAGGTCTCACCGTTTGAGCCCTGACCGAACGTCACGAGCTCGTACGAACCGCCCTCAGCGTCGGTCGTCATCAAGACGCTGCTCGTGGTTGACGATGTCGGGTCGTACGGGTTGTAGTTCAACGCACGCGGCAGGTTGCCCATGCCCGTGCCGGCAGTGCCCGTGCGGCGGATCGCGGCGACTGGCACGTCGCTTCCGTCCAAGAACGAGTACATGCGCACATAGCGCTCCTTCACGTAGTACGCGCGCCCTTCGTGGATGTCCATCGCAGGACGCTCGCGCTCCAGCTTGAACACGATCATGCCCGAGTCGTGACCCGCTGCGAGCAAGTTCTGCGTCGGGTGGGCTTGCAGCACCCAGAAGCGGTCGTTCTCGCGACGGAATGTCTGCAGCCCCATGCGCTTCGAGATGTCCCACACGCGGATCGAGCGATCCTCCGAGTTACTGATGATCAGCTCGTGGCGCGGGTGGAAAATCACGCACGACACGTTGTTCGTGTGGCCACGCATGGTGTCCACTTCCCACGCCTTGGTTTCGTTCATGCGCCAGAGCTTCACCTGTCGGTCATCAGCACCGGACACAATCAGCGGCAGGTTTGGGTGGAAGTTCGCCCAGTTGACGCCGCGGTCGTGTCCCTCGAGCACGTACTTGACGATCGCGTCACTCGCGCCAAAGATGTCGTGGTTGTTCGCGCGCACGGGGGCGACGTCATCCATCGACGACGGCGCGCCGCGCACAGTCTTCTTGCGCAGACCCGTGGTGTCCCACACGCGCACAGTCTGGTCCAACGACGCAGAGACAATAAGGTCGTCCTTTGGGTGGAACGCCGCGCACATAACGTAGTGGTTGTGGCCCGTGAGGATCGACACGCACGAGCGCGACTGCCAGTTCCAGATGCGGATCGTCTGGTCATCCGAGCAGGACAGGATCCACGGGTACTCGTGGTGGAACTGCACTGTGCGGATGTAGTCCAAGTGGCCGAGCAACGTGAAGAGGCAGCGGCGCAGCTTGAAATCCCAGACCTTGAGCTTGTAGTCGTCGCCGCCGGACGCGAAGAGCGGCTGCGTCTTGTGGAAGTCGACGCCGCGCACGGGGCCGTCGTGCTCGTCGAAGCGGTCGAGCAGCGTGCCCATGCGGTAGTCCCATAGCTGGATCACGCCGTTGTGCAGCGACGTGAGGATCCACGGGCGGCTCACGTGGAACGCGAGCCCCTTCACGCGGTTGCTCTTGGACTCGAACTTGGTCAGCATCTCGTCTTGTCTTGCTTGAGCGCCAGCCGGATCTTCCCAAATGAAGTGCCGCTTGACTGGGTTTTACTATGGGGGAAGGGGGGAACCAAGACAAAGAGGGGCGGGCGGCTTGACGTGGAGCAATATGGGGAAACAGACTTCTATTTGGGTGATCGCAGTACTCTGCGAGAACCGCGCGTTCTCATTCGCCAGCGAGTTCATCAGCCAACGAAAACGTAGCAAAAAAAAAGCAACAGCACCGTACGTGACGTGGAGTGTGTCCATTGACTGTGTGTGTGCGGACAACTTGGGGCGTGCGGGCGTCCCTGCGGGCGTCCTTGCGGGTGGGAAGTGAGCGGAGGGTACGCCTTACTCGCTCGCGCCTCCACTCCGTATGCATCTGCGCCCCATACTGGCTGCTGCGAATGTAGAGAGAAGGGAAAATGCTATGGGAGAGAACGACTGATTGACTGACAAAAATGATGATCTGGTTGCAGCTATAACGGAGAAGACATGGAATCAGTCGAACACCACCAGCACCAGCAGCAGCAGCAACAACAAGCTGGCGCCGCGGGTGACGCGCAGGCGGCGCACCTCGCGCTGTACCAGCAGCAGCAGCACCAGTTCCTTCAGCAAATGGTACGATACTGTCTCGTTTGCTTCTTCTCTCTGTGTGTGAAATGGCTTCGGGATGCTGACAGTGGTGCTCGTTGCTGTTCATGTGTGCGTAGATGGTAAGATGACGCTGTATGTATGCAGAGATGATGGCCCGTTCCGACTGTGCACCTGCACACACACAATACTGACTGACGCCCTATGGTGTTTGGTACTGTAGCAACAACAGCCAAACAACGAGCAGTGGCGGGCAATGTACAACAACAACATGCTCATGATGCCGCACTTCATGGTACGTCAGCGACAGTCAGCCAAGCCAAGTCTCGCTATGAGGTTTGCTCACAGCCTCCCGTCTTACATTCTATACAGATGAACCCGGCGCTGCTCACACGAATGGCTTCGCAGACCATGGGTGAGGTCGCGGCCGCGGCAGAAGAAGAGCCCGTGTATGTGAACGCGAAGCAGTACCACCGCATCATGATCCGCCGCCAGCAGCGCGCGAAGCTCGAGGCCAAGCTCGGCAACGCGCGCCAGCGGAAGGCGTATCTGCACCAATCTCGACACAAGCACGCGATGCGCCGTCCGCGCGGTCCCGGCGGTCGCTTCCTGACGAAGAGCGAGATCGAGGCGCTCAAGGACGGAACCCTCCGCTTCGAGGACCTGCCGTTGAAAGCGGCCAAGTAAAGTGATTAGTGGTGGTGGTGGGGAGGTGCACAGTTGATACTCCTGCATGGGCAGGTATCAACGACATTTTCTCCACGCATGTGCGTATAATTCATTTAACGAAAATAAGAAGGCGCGTTCGTGGCTTGCCTGCATGCATGGTCGAGCAAGTAAAGAAATGAAGCATTTCGACCACGTTTGAACCTCGGTCTTGGTCTGCGGATACAAGAGAAATTGGTCCTCGATGCTCCCGCCGTATGCCGTTATTTAATGGACGGTGCACTGCAGCATTCCTGCTCTACGAGAAGCGGGGAGCTTTATTTATTGTTAGGGAGTTAATGCTGCTGGGTTGCCTTGCTTATGGAACTGTTCACTTCAGCACGGCTGGAGTAGAATGAGGCGTCATCGAACCGGATCTGTCTCCTTAGAACTCGCGCTCGTGGGCCCAGAACTTGAACGTGCGGTCGAAGCCGCAGGAGACGATGTGCTTCTCGTCCAGCGCAAAGTCCGCCCCCATGACCTTCCCGTCGTGGCCCTTGAGCGTCGCCATGAGCTTCCAGTCGCGCGTGCGCCAGAGCTTGACCGACGCGTCGTACGATGCGCTCAGCAAGAGCTCGCTCGACCCCGGCGAGAACTTGACCTCCGACACCAAGTTGCTGTGTGCCGGGATCATGTACGAGCACTTGCGCTGTCGCAGGTCCCAGATGCGGACACTGCGGTCGTCGCTGCCAGAGGCAACAAGGTATCCGTTCGACGAGAAGCTCATCGACAGGATCTGCTTCGAGTGACCCTGCAACGGCACGATCGACTTGCCCGATCGGAGGTCCCACACGCGGCCAATGCCATTCAGATCGCCCGTCGCAGCCAGCGCGCCGTCGTTCTGGAACGCGATCGCGTACACTTCCTTGTAGTGCCCCTCCTGCAGCAGCAGCTCCTGTGCGGTCGCGACGTCCCAGAGACGCCACGTGTGGTCGAAACTGGTGGTACCCACATAGTCGCCTGATGGGTGGAAAGCTACTTTACCTAACCGAGCGCGATGCCCCTTCAGCACTGCGAGAGGCTCGGCGCGCGACGCAGACCACAGGCGCGCAGTGCTGTCTGCCGACCCGCTACACAGACACACAGTGTCGGATCCGTCGGTCATGTCGGCAAACGCTCTCGAAGGATGCCACGCGACGCCTGTGATGCGGTCTTCGTGACCACGGAACACTTTGGTCTCGGCCGCGTTGCCAGAATCCCACACTTTGACGAGCCCGCTCCACGACCCAGTCGCGACATGCGCGCCATCGGAAGAGTACTGCACACTGGAAATCGGTCGCACGTCGCCGTTTTGACTCGAAACGTTGATCATCTTCTGCGCCGTCGCGTACAGCTCTGCTGCATGGCGATCTGCCACATCGGTAGCATTCTCTGCTGCTTCTGGTCCTGCAGTGGTGGCTTCTCTCTCCGCCTTCTGCTGGCGTAATCGCTCGGCTGTTCTCGTCGCCGCCATCGCAAAAATCGCTGTTCGTGCCTGCTTGAGCTCTTCGTTCTTGATCGGGATGTAAAACAATTGGTCCTCCTGCTTCTGACTCTGATCACCAGTCGCGCTTTGTGTGTCCGACGACACTGTTCCTGCTGCTGATGCGACGCCTGCTCCCGTGAAATGCGCCTCCAGCGGTCGTCCGCCCTGCTGCTGGATGTCCTGCAGCACCTGGTGCACGAAACCCGTCTCTTCCGCTTCGAGCTCCAGGCGCGACAAGATCTCGCGCAATCGCTCGCGGCGGTCAGCGGGGCGTTCGCCGAACAGCGTGATCGGTTCATTCAGCTGGCGCAGCCGCAGGACCACTTCGTCCACGCTCGTGGGCACCGAGATGTTTCGCGCACGCTTCTCGGCCTCGATGCGACGCAGCAGCTGCGCGTGCTTCTCCTGCGCGGCCTTGCTGCTCTCGGAGAGCTGCAGCACCTCTTTCTCCACCGTGTCGGACACGTTCACGTTGCCCGCGCGGATCGCGACGTCGAGGCTGCTGATGGCAGTGCCGCCATTCGCCTCGCGCCGCACGCTAGCGGGGACGAGGTCGCTCGCGCTCGCGTTAATGGTACCAAAGTAGATGCCCTTGCGCTCCGTCATCGCGTGCAGATCCAGACCCAGAGAGAGAGAGAGAGAGAGAGATCGATCGAGATCGAGCGAGGGGCACGCCGGTGTCGCCTTAGGTCAAATATTGGTGGGGCAAAAGCAAAAGCCAAAAGCCAACACATTGCATTCGACTTGTTACTTCAGCAGTATACTTGAATAGTACAGTAAACGCTCGGACAAGTGGAAACGACATGTTTAATTTTGTTAAGTGAAATATAAAATTTATGTTTTGTCTCCTCTTTTTCGTTCAAAGGTCTCCCCTCCCTTTGTATTCTCCGGAAACTAATACACTCAGCGCTGCTTTTGTATTAACTAGATGCTGTTGTCAGTTTGGACATTAGTAAGTTTGCGAGTGACAAAATTACGCTCGAATAGGAAGGCATAAAAATCTCTATACGATTCACTTTCGTCACTATGGAGGACATTTTGGCACAGATTCGTGAAAAACCACTTTGTGCCAAGATGCACTTCGATAGTGAAGAATGCAAATCGTATAGAGATTTGTATACTTTGGCGACAGCGTGCATTTTGGCACAGATTCAAATAGGGCTCCTCGATAGTGAATCTTACGCGGTGCGCAATTATGCGAATGTCAACTGTAACCCTGGTGGCTCTTGATCGAACATGTTGGTTACTTCAAACATCTTGCTACTTCACATCAGCAGCTTTTGGTTTGGTCAACTTGCAGTTGCCATTTTCGGGCAACGTGATTGAAGCGGAAGCACCGACAGACAGACAGCTAGCCAGGCAGACAAATAGGCAGACGATGGGGATGGCGGCGGCGGCGGAGGTGACGACAACAGAAGCAGCAGCAAACTCCATGGGAGCGCTGACGGTGGCAGTGACAGCGACGCCACCTGTTGCCTTCCAGGGAAGCGACGAGTGGCTGCGCGCGCAGCTGGAGAGGAACGCGGTGAAGGCAAAGCAGCGCGAGTTGCGCGACGCCGACCCCACGATCATCGCGCCGTTCAGCCGCGAAGAGTTCACGCAGCGCGTGCAAGTACGTGACTGGATGCGCCTGTAGTATAAGTGTCGTAGACGCACGGTGTGTATAATGTTTGCTGACTTGCTTGGCTGTAATGTTTGCTGTGCAGCAAATTCTGGATGGCGATGTGAGCGATGGTTTCGTGATTGGGCTCAAGCGTCGGCGTGAGTTTGCACTTCAGCTGTGTGAGGACTACAAGTATTTCACCGAGGCGCAAAAGCTGGAGCTCGTGCTGGCGCTTGCCGTTGATCTGGGTATCCAGGATCTGTCGCTGATGGTGAAGACGCTGCCGTCGATTCCGCGATCGAACCTCGTACTCAACGTGATGGCTGCTGCGCTAGGCTTCAACCGCAAGAACGACCCGACCATCTCAAAGAGCATCAAGCGCGGTCTGGTGCCGCTGACGGAGCAGTTCTTTCTTATCGTTGGCTCGATTCCACCGGGTCCAAAGTTTCTGTTGAAGCTGCGAGTGGATCTCGCGCGGTTGGTGAAGAAGTACGAGAAGCAGCTCCCAAAGGCGAGCGTGCAGGCGCTGGACTTCCTCGATACTGTGATGCGCGACCTGTTTGCGACGCAAGCAGGCATGCGCTTCCGCCTCATTGACATGTCGTCTGAGAAACTGGTCGCCTTCGTGCTGAAGAACGAGCGCGTGCACGCGTTCCGCAATTGGGCGGACTTGCAGCGTCGTATTTCTGGTCCGAATCGGTTTTGCTTTGGCCTTTTCCACTCGAACATGCCAACTTCTCCGTTGGTGTTCGTCCAAGTGCTTGTGAGTGACCACCTGTGCGACCGTGTCGACCCGATCTTGGACGAAGACACGACGCTCGTCAACAAGCCGTCGCACATCATCTTTTATGCGATTTCGAACGCGAATGGCGGACTCCGCGGCTTGAACATCGCCAGTCATCTGCTGTTTTTGACGATCCAGCGCATGAGCAGCCAGTTCCCAGAGTGCCACACATCAGCGACGTTGTCTCCTGTTCCAGGGTTTGGCAACTGGATCCGGAGAGCGCTCAGCAACTCAATCGGCGGTCGCGCTTTATTCACGATGGAGCAAAGCCAGCGCATTTCGATGAAGTTCGGCGTGAGTAAATCAGGGCTTACCAAGTGGACGCTCAAGCGTCTCAGCTCGCCGGAGTGGCACCAAGACGAAGCTTTTGTCGATGCCATTCGCGGCGTGCTCACCTCAGCGTGTGCGCGTTACATCCTGTTTGAGAGGAAAGGAGACAAGATTCTGAACCCAGTCGCGAACTTCCACTTGCAGAATGGTGCGCAGGTGGAACAGGTCAACTTCTTGGCGGATCTGTCGCCGCAAGCGCTCGTGACATCGTGCTCGATGATGATCAACTATCGCTACGTGATGACATCGATCGACGTCACTTCGGTTTCATACAAGCGTAACTCGTTAGCTGCACTTTCACCAGCAGTTGCGCGTCTGGTTCTTCAAGGTGAAAACAACCTCGTGAATGGTAAGCCGTCTGTTTCCGTGTGTCTGCTCTTGTGTGCATCTTATTGTCACTCCACAAGTTGTGACAAATTTGACGTTGTTCGTGATTTGTAGAGATCGAGAGTCTGAAGGAGAAGCGGAATATCCCACTGTTTGCGTGTGTGTTCCAACGAGGCGAAGCAATCTGCACGCGAGGGAAGCTCTCGACCGCAGTTTACATTATCAGGTATGGATATTGTGGCGAGAGCGGTAGACTCTCATCTTCTTTTCAAAGTCGAAAAGACATTGTTGCTTACCTGACGATTATGCAATCTATGCTCTCGTTACAGCTCTGGAAGAGTGCGCGTGCATTCTGCCCATCCATATTCGCTTCATGACGGTGCTGTAATTGGCGAGAAAGAGATCCTGAACGGGGAGCCCGTGCCGTACACGGTGCGGGCTGAGGAGACTACGCACGTGCTGCTTTTGCCTAGCACGGATTTCTTGTTTGTGAAGCAGGAATGCAACGGCGATGCCGCATCAGCTGTTGTGAAAAAGACGGCGTATGGTGTGAGCGTCAAAGATCAGTCCACTGTGCATCAACAGAGCAAGCTTTAGGTACCGACTGGCACGTAATGAATTCATTTGTTTATTTGTGATAATGCGCGAGGTGATCGCTCTTTTGTTTGCACTCAGCCATCGAGTCTCACTCAGCACACTTGCAATGTTATGGGATGAATGAGTTGTCTTGTTAAATGTATGAGCAAGAACAAAATGCAACGCGAGGAAACTTTGCGGGCAACTACCAGTCACGCCAGGATGTATCCCCCTCTCTTTGAACTCTATCGCAATCAAACTCTAATCTGCACTCAGTCGCTGTCACTATCATCGTCGTCGCTCGAGTCCGAGTCCAGCAAGCTGAACGCGTTCACCACGACCTGCTTCTTCGCTGCTGCCGATGTCTTCGATGTTGCTGGAGCTGGTTCGTCATCCTCGCTTTCGTCATCGCTCGATCCTTCTTCTTCGTTATCATCCTCATCATTCGCTTTCGCATCTACCTCTTCCTCCTTATGCGCTTCGTCTCCATTGCTCTCTTCTTCTTCTTGCGCCTGGAACGCCCGGATGGTCTTCGGAGCGATGTCCTTGCCAGTGTAGTTGGGCGGCAGGAAGAATAGCGGGATGATGCCGTCCACAGTGTCGCGAATGAGCTCCGAACCGGCGCGCTGGTGGTCGGGGCGACCGCGACGATCCGTGCGGTAGCCGCGCTTCTCCGCGTACGCTTCGCAGATCGTCCACGGTGTCCACTCGAGTTCCTCCTCAATGCCATCGAAGAGCTGTACGCGAGGCTTCAGGTCCAGCACCTGGTCGAGCGCCACGTTCTCCGCCAAGAACCGGATCGCAGAGTACGGCTCGCGAATCTAAAATCACCACCAGCACACAAAAAGTATATCAGACGGCTTGTAAATAAGGTCCATAGCATAGCACCACAACATACCTGAGAGAATGGGTAGAGCCCGCAGAGCTCCTGGAGGTACTTTGGCACGTCGGCGAACGGGAACACGAGTCCGGGGCAGTCGCAGATACAGATGTCCGGGTGGATCATGATCGTTTGCAGGCGCTTCGTATGGCCCGGTGTGTGCGAGACGCTCACGATCTTCTTGCCCGCGAGCGCGTTCAGCACGCTGGACTTGCCCACGTTCGGGTGGCCGATGAGTCCGATCGTGACCCTCGGGATGTTGGAGCTGTGCACTTCGGCGATTGGGGTCGTCTCCGCGACGATCGCCGACTGCAGACGCACTTTGCGGTGGCTCTTGAGCTCCGCGTGCTCTTCCTCGTCGCAGCGAGCGCACATCAAGTACCCGCGCGCGATCGCCTCGGCTTCGGTGGTCACCGTCGGAACAGCGTCAGCCGACGAGTTACGAGAGGTCGAGACCGCGCACGAAAGGCACGCGAGGACCGCATCGTTGTAACCACAGTGGTTGCATGGGTACACGTCGAGTCCGTTCGCGTCTTTCCTTGCGAGCGACGAGGACGAGGAGGACGACGACGCGGTCTTCGCATTGACCTTCTGCTTGCGCTTGGCGCGGCGCTTGCCCTTGATCTCCTTCTCCGGCTCGGCATCTCGAGCGGAGATGTCCAGGAACTCGAGCTCCGACGACGAGATCGTGTTGAGCTCTTCCGCGATACTCTGCGCGATGTTGGCATCGATCTCGCAGGACTTGAGAATGTCCACGGCGCCTCGGATCGCCGACGCATCCCCGACCTCGAGCTTCTTGCTGAGCACGCGTCGTCTGTTGCTCACGTCCGTGTCGCCCTGCACCGCCTTGGAGCGGGATGAGAAGCAGACGAACTTGCATTTTGGGAAGCGCTTCGCCAAGTACTTCTTCCAGAGCTCCACAACCGACGCCGGCACGAGGTCCACCTTGTTGAGCACCACGGTCATGGGTTTCTTGAGCTCGGTGGTGACGAAGTCGTAGATCGATGGTGGGATGTGGATCAGCGGGTTGCGGATATCCGTCACCACGACGATCTATTAATGATAGAGAGAGTGAAACATTCTCAGCACGCGTTCATTAGCCTACAGTAGGGAGCTCTTCAGTCATTTTATCAAGCTCTCTTACATGGGTCGCACGCTCGGTCACGCGCCAGAGCTCGCGCCATACTTCGATGTTGTGCTCAAAGTGGTTGAGCTTTTCGTTCTCGTACTTGCGATGGATGCCAGTGAGCCACGCGTCGAACATCACTTGCTCATTGTCGTCCACTACGCATTTTTTTCAAAATACCCAACCGCATGTTAGACGCGAAGAGCACACAAACCAGTCGCATTCATCGCATACACACACACAGTACCTTTCTTCTTGGACATGGTGTAGGTCCATCGCGGTCGCTTCGGGTGGTCTAGCAGCGGGTCGCGCCGGATCTCGTTCGCCAGCAGCGGCTTCGTGCGCAACGACATGTCGAGCGGCAGCTGCCCTTCCATCAGGCGCAGCTGAATCTGCTCCTTCGTCTCCTTCACGAAGAAGCTCGAGAGCTCCTTGCCCACGGCGTCCTTGTTGTTTTTACCCAGCGCGACCGTCAGCTTCAGGCGCGAGTGGATGTCCGGCGCGATGTCCTTGTTGCGCTCGAAGAAGTCCGGCCCGTGCTTGAACGAGTCCACGCCGACCGTGTCGTGCATCTCGTCCTCAACCATACCGACGTTGGCTGCTTCGCCGTTCTCATCGTCATCGGAGCGCTCTTCGTAGAACTCGGCGTACTCGGCGTGGGTCTCGTCGAGCTTGGCGGTCTCGTCCTTGCGGGTCGCCAGGCGCTGCTTGCGTGCGCGCAGTTGCTGCTTCTTCTGCTTGCCGCTGAAGTTGGCGGTCGCCGTGGTCTTCGCGCGCTCCTTGCGCTGCTCCTTGAGCAGGTCCAGCTCCTGTCGGCGCTTCTCCTGCAGCGCGGCCTCGCGCAGGTTTTTCTCCATCTCGACTCGACACGATCAACCTGCTCAACCCCCGAGTTGCTCTTCGCGTATTGTGACTTGGTTGTCAAACAAGGAAAGGAATGGTGACGCTGTTCAGCTGAGAAAAACTGAGTTCTCAGCCAGACATCTGAGAACGCAATTTTTTCCAACAGCATTGGATTCTGAACTCCATGTGGTCCACTCCTCCTGAGGAAAATACCTGAGCCGACTCAGATCACGTTTGTGTACCGGTGGGAAACCGATTTCCCAAACTCACCTGATCTGGCTCAGACTCAGACCCACGTTACCAATTGTGTTAGCCACACAACGTTAGAAAAGCCGCGTCGTTTCAGGATCCAGCCATCTCCACATTGCCATGCACGACTTCAAAGCGCCGAAGCCATTCGGGTATTTGCCCCGCAGCACGCAGGTGACGGCGACGCTCCAGGCAGAAAACAACAGCAAGATAACAGCAGACAGCTTCGTGAGAAAGAACAGCAGTCTGCGCATTGATCAACGCCTCGCCTTCCTCGTTAGCAAAGCGCGATGCAGCTACGCCACCTGACGTCGCTGCTGCAGGCGACCGAGGGCATGTGCAAGGTGACGGCGGTCGCGTGGTCGCCCAATAACCGTCGCCTCGCGGTCGTCACGGTCGACCGCGTTGTGCACATGTTCGACGCACAGACGGGCGAGCGCAAGGACAAGTTCTCGACCAAGCCGGCGGACAAAGGAGAGAAGAACTACGTCGTGCGCGCGCTCGAGTTCTCACCCGATTCGTCCAAGCTCGCGGTCGCGCAGAGCGATAACATCGTGTTCATCTACAAGATCGGGCTCGACTGGGGCGACGAGAAGAGCATCTGCAACAAGTTCCCGCAGAGCTGCTCAATCACGTCGCTCACGTGGCCCAACACGCACCCGAACGAGATCGTTTTCGGACTCGCGGATGGCAAGGTCAAGGTCGGCCAGCTGCACAGCAACAAGCCCGCGACACTCTATGCGTCCGGCTCGCATGTGTCTGTTGTGTGCGCCAACCCCGAGGGCACGGCGATCCTCTCGGCGCACTACGATGGGTCGATCTACCGCTTCGTGTTTGATGACGTGAACGGCGGCCCCACGCACACCAAGATTGCGGTGCACTCGTGCGTGCCGTACGCGCTCTCATGGGGCGAAAGCATCGTCGCGGCCGGCAACGACCGCAAAGTGACGTTCTACGACAAGGACGGCAGGCTCATGCGCATGTTCGACTACTCGAGCGACGACAAATGCGGCGAGTTCACGTGCTCGGTGTTCAATCCGACGGGCGACTCAGTCGTGGTCGGCAACTTCAACTCCTTCTACACCTACAACTTCCAGGTCAAGGCCGAGTCCTGGGGAGCAATCGGCGTCAAGACGATCGAGAACTTATACTCGGAGACCGCGCTCGCGTGGAAATGCGACGGCAGTCGCCTCGCTGTCGGCTCGGTGTGCGGCGCGCTCGGTCTCTACGACGCGTGCGTGCGCCGATACCGCTACAAGGGCAAGTTCGAGTTCACGTATATGTCGCTGAGTCAAGCGATCGTAAAGCGCCTCTCGAACGGCGCGCGCGTGGTGGTGCGCTCTGCGTTCGGGTGCGAGATCACCAAGATCAACGTGTTCCAAGACCGGTTCCTCGTCGGCAACACGACCAACACGCTGCTCGTCGGCGATTTGGACACGGCGAAGCTCAGCGAAGTGCAGTGGCAGAGCGCGGGGTCCGAGAAGTACATGTTTGAGAACGAGAGCGCCTGTATTGTGTACCAGGCAGGCGAGCTCTCGTTGATTGAGTATGGACAGAACGACATCCTGGGATCTGTGCGTACCGAGCACCTGAGCACGCACTTGCTGAGTGTGCGCATCAACGAGCGCCACCAACAGCTCGCTGACCTTGGCGCAGGCTCGCAGCAGAAGACTCTGCCAATGTCGTCCGGATTTGGCAACCCAGAGACTGTCGAGAACAAGAAAGTTGCGTTCTTACTGGACCTGCAGACAATCTCCGTGAAGGACCTACATCTGCACGCATCGACGACGATCAATCACGACTCACGCATCGATTGGCTCGAACTCAACGCTCGGGGGAGCCTGCTACTGTTCCGCGACAAGCGCCGCCAGCTGCACCTGTTCGACTTGGACGTGCAGAAGCGCAGCACACTGCTCAACTACTGCAACTACGTGCAGTGGGTGCCCGAGTCCGACGTCGTGGTCGCGCAGAATCGAACGAACCTGCCGGTGTGGTACAACATCCGCGCGCCAGACAAAGCCACGATCTACCAGATCAAGGGCGACGTCGAACAAATCGAGCGCGGCAACGGCAGAACCGAGGTGATCGTCGACGAAGGCATGCACACGGTGTCGTACCAGCTCGATGAGTCGCTCATTGCGTTTGGTACTGCGATTGACGACATGCAGCTCGTGCAAGCCATGTCGATCCTCGAGCCGCTCGAGCTCACACCAGAGACCGAAGCAATGTGGAGTCAGCTGTGCGAAGAAGCGCTGAAGCAAAACGACCATCGCATCGCCGAGCGCTGTGCTGCTGCGCTCGGCGATGTTTCGCGCTCGCGATACCTGCGCAAAGTCAACAAGGTCGACTGGATGAAGAAATCCAAGTTTGACGACGGCATCGTACACTGGAAAGTGCGCGCGAAGCTCTCGGTGCTCAAGAACGACTACCGCAGCGCCGAGCACATTTTGCTCTCGCAGGGTCAGATCGAGGAAGCCATCGAGATGTACCAGTACCTGCACAAGCGGGAGGACGCGATCCGCGTCGCCGAGTCCAAGAGTCACTCGAACTGCGACCAGATGAAGCGCAACTACTACGACTACCTTGTCTCCTCGCGTCAAGAAGAGAAAGCAGCTGCGCTCAAGGTGAAGGAGGGTGATTACGCGAGCGCTGTCAGCCTGTACCTCAAAGGCGGTCTGCCGGCGAAAGCTGCCCAGTTGCTCAACCAGCGCAACATCGGCCGCGAGCACAAGCAGCTGCTTGAGACCGTCGCGGAAGCGCTTTATGCTGCAGGCATGTTTGAGAAAGCTGGCGACCAGTTTGAGAAGATGGAGCAAGAAAGCCGCGCGCTCGCTGCGTTCATCAAGGCGAATGCGTTCCGCAAAGCTGTAGAGCTCTCGCGCAAGCACTTCCCGGACAAGGTCATGCGTCTGGAAGAAGCCTGGGGCGATTACTTGGTCTCCCAGAAGCAAATGGACATGGCGATTAACCACTACATCGAAGGCAACGTGCCCACAAAAGCTGTCGAGGCTGCGCTCAACTCGAGACAGTGGGCGAAAGCCGGTCAGCTCGTCGAAACGCTGGACGACGACGTGTCGCTGTCGTACTACCGTCGACTTGCTCGCCACTACCAAGATGCTCAGAACTACGAGCAAGCCGAGCGGTGCTTTATCAAGGCAGATGCAGCGCGAGATGCCGTGGAGATGTACACGCGCGCCAACAAATGGGACGCTGCGTACCAGGTCGCGCTGAACCACTTGGATAAGTACGAGACTGAGCGGTTGTACGTTGAGCAGGCGCACCGCATGGAGCGCCAGGGCAAGTTCAAAGAAGCCGAGAAGCTCTTCCTGACTGTGAACGAGCCCGACCTGGCGATCAACATGTACAAGAACCAGAAGAACTACGAGCAGATGATCCGTCTCGTCACCAAGTATCGAAAGGAGCTGCTCAAGGAGACGCACTTGTACCTCGCACAGCAACTGGAGTACGCCGGGAACTACAAAGAAGCCGAGCACCACTTTGCAGAAGCCGGCGACTGGTAGGCGGCTGTGAACATGTACCGCTCGAACGACATGTGGGACGAAGCGATCCGCGTCTCCAAGTTCCACGGCGGCATCAACGCCTCGAAGCGCGTGGCATACGCCTGGGCGATGGATCTCGGTGGAGAGCAAGGAGCGAAGCTGCTCGCTCGGCTTGGGCTGGTGGAGCCAGCGATCGACTACGCGATTGAGAGCGGCGCATTCGAGCACGCGTTTGAACTCGCCAAGAACTGCGCGTCCAAGAAGCTGTCGGAGGACGAGAGCGCGCGCGAGGAGATTCGCGACTGGGTGCTCACGATCTCCATGGACCAGCAGGTGCAAGAGAAGCTTCCCGAGCGCGCGTGCGGCCAGTGCAAGGCGATGATCTACGATGGCACGCTGCAGTGCACCGAGTGCAAGGTCAAGAGCGAGCCGTGCATCATCACGGGCTTCCCGGTCGGCGCCAAGACGACCGTACACTGCACGACGTGCAAGGTCATCGCGGACCGCGAGACGTGGAACAAGTGGGTCAAGCAGTTCGGCAACTGTCCGTGGTGCGCGGCGCCACAGAAAATGAGCTACTAACTACAGGGGCAAGTAAGATGGACCTGGGAGCGCGTGAGTTGGTGAGTGAATACGTATATCCTGGATTACATGCATTTATGAAGCACCTCCATTGACATTACCGGTAATGCGCAAACTATATACATATTGGGCTAACTGAGCAAAGCAACGGACACGGTTGGCTGAGCACCTGCCTGTCATCGATCACCCATCTGCAGGGTCCGCAGGAGGCCACTGCAGCTCAGAGAGCGCGCATGAAGGGAGTGCGCCAGCGGATTCCAAATAGCGCACGATCTGCTGCGCAGGAATCGCAGAGTTCCGACAGCCTAGTGGTAGTTTCAATACACCAAGTGAGCCGCAGAAAACAAACAAATGAGCGCTTAGGGCTCCAAGACAAAGCGAGTTGCGCTCACACACATGCATGCAACTTGCACGCACCTCCGCAAAAATGCAGCCCAACGACGCTCGTATCGCTGCTCGCGATCACAGGTGCTCCCGAGGAACCTCCTCGCGTGTCCAAGAGGTATCCGAGGTTGTCGTTCCTCGCATTGCAGCTTGACTCTGTTCGAGATACGACGACCCCGTACTGTCCGTTGTGCTTGAGCGCGATGCGCTTGCCGAGTCCCGCCGGGTGCTGCGGGATGAAGATCTGCTCGCTCAGGACCGCATCGTCTGCGCGCATGCTGAGAAACCCATAGTCCGCGACCATTTGCTGCCGCTGCGCAGGCGAGAGGCGCGGCAGCAACAGCGTAAAGTCCAGCTCACTCTCGACCGAGAACGCAACGATCTGCGCGCTCCAGGCGATGACGTTCCCAGGACAGAGGGCAGGCGAGTTGCACTGCTGCGCGCACGTCACCCCCTGCGCCAGGAACTCGATGGTGGTCGCGTTCGCGTCACTCTCCTGTGAGACGCAGTGGTGGTTCGTGAGCACGTGGCCCTCGCAGCCAAAGAGCCAGCCGGTGCAGTAGATCGCGCCAAAGCTCTTCTGGATCAGCAGCCGCACGACGGGTCTCGAGGCTTCGAACACTTGCGTGTTGTATGCGAAGCACGCTGCGTCCTTCGACTCGTCGTCCACGGAAGTGCACTCTTCGCTGTCGTCGCCGTCGCCTTGTGCCGCTTTGTTGTGCTGATGTCCTTCTCCTCCTTCAGTTGCTAATGGCAGGTCATCTGTGTCGCCGTCGTATTGCTCGGGCGTGGAGGCTGCGAAGCGGTACTCGTCGATATAGAAACCAAAGCAGCCGGCGTCATCTTCATCACCAGTCGAATGAGAGACTGAACTGCCTTGGACTAGTACTCTGGGGTTGGGATTGGCGTGCGTGGTGTACTGAATGACGATGTGACTGGAGTGCAGTGGGGGCGTGAAGAAGTCGGACGAGGAGGTGGACTTGCAGTCGAACGACTGCAGCAAACGCCGGTGATGCTGATGGTGATGTTGTTGCTCTTCATCTGCAACTTCCAGGTCAAGGATCGTGATCGTGGCAGTCGGATCCAGACGCACAGTCCGGAAGTGGAACACGAGGAACTGCGCGCCGCGGTGGTGCACTTCAAACGACGTGTTCCCGTTCGAGTGCACGCGTTGTTGCTCCTCATTAGAGTGACAACCTGCGCCAAAGTCCACGGACCGGACGGACCTGGAGCTTTTGCCACCAGTGCTATCAGCAGCAGCAGAGACCACAGGCTGGAAGCCCTCTGTCCACAGAAAGACCGCTACTGCTGCTGCTGTCAACAGCACCCATCTCATGGTAATGCCAGCAACACGAGTGCTGCATTCGCATTTTGCTGCGCTCACATGGCTCCGAAGTGACCATTGCGGTGCGCGTCTCTTGAAGATCCATTTGGTCTGATGCGCGTCTGTTTGTTTGGTTGGTTGGGTTTTACACATGTTGAGGCTAATTGATCCATGTGTGCGTGTGGGTTTGAGGGTAAATATGGAGTAAGAACAGAACTCTCGTCACCCAAGTTGGCTTAAACTCAATGAGTAAGGAAACTAACGCTCTACTTGACACGTAGAGCTCCGTAGCAGACTCAGCTGTCTGCTCGGGCTTTTCAATTTTTAACGGAGTTGGAATGGCCTTTTTATGGAGATCGAGGAACGCTGTCGCCCTCGTACTTTAGCAGGAAGGCAGTGAACTTTTGTTTTCCAAAAGGGGTCGGTCCCCGCCCCAACAATCACTCGTGAGAGGGTACCGTAGGTTCTCGATTAAGTCAAACTGGCAACACACTGTACAGTATTGCCCTTCAATACAGAGCCCTCAATTCTTTTTCATCTTCTTTCCATCATCTGCACGTTGAAAAGAGCAGCAAAAATGGTAAGATAGATATAGATAGCATGCTCCATGAGGTTATGACGAGCTGCCTCTCTCTCTCTCTCTCGATGTGCAAGCGCGCGCACGCTGACGTCTTCTTCAATGGGAATCGCTGCTAACCAGCCGTCGCAGCCGAAATGGGAGAAGGTGCTCTACACCACGCAGCCCTTCGAGGACAACTACGTGGACGACACGTTCCTGGAGCAGATGAAGACCAACGGTGCAGTTGCTTGTGTAGCTGCTCCCTCTCTGGCGCTCTGTGATGAAGGGGTGACGCTCACGCTGTTGCTATGCTTCCTCTACGTATACAGCGAATGTGAAGGAGCATGACTACTGGGGCATGGTGCGCTCGTCCGCCGCGATCACGCAGCAAATCTGCGCGGTGCTGATCTTCTTTGTACGTCAATCGTGTTTGCGCTGCCGATCCAAGTCGCATGAGAGAATACTCACGTGATGTGAGGTGTTTTGCCAACGCGTGGATTTCTCGTATGCTGTCTGTGCAGTCCGTGTTTGAGTTCATCCGCCAAGACATCATCTCGGTCACGCTGCTCGGCGCAATCGACGTATTCCTCGCGGTCACCGGGTACGCGATCCTGCGCTTCCGCTTCCGCATCCCGCTGCGTACGTACACTCATATAGCTCTTGACGCGCAGCGGAATACAGTGTTTAGCACACTACATCAATGACGCCTGGTGACTGTGCATGTGACGCTGCTCTCTCTCTCTCTCGCACAGCCGCGACGGACGCGCTGAGCTCCAGTCTGCTCTTCTGCGCGACGCTGTCGATCCTCTCGCCCGTGTTGCGCACGCTGACCAAGTCGTACGCGAACGACACAATCTCGGCTCTCGCGTCGTTCCTCGCGTTCCTGCACATCGTCAGCCACGACTACAACTACGTCAACTCGGGCATTGGCCGGTACGTTCTTGCTTGCGTTTCACAGTTTGCATGGAGCCACGTACAGACAGATACAGGATGGAGAAGTTCATCATGGGGTCGACTTCGTATGCGCATGCGGCAGCTTTAGCGGCACGATCTCACTGAACGCGGCCATCTTCACGGCCGTGCTGCTGGGCTCGCGGCTCCAGTCGAACGAGCACGTGTTCGCGTTCATCCTGCTCGCGATCGAGATCTTTGCGCTCTTCCCGATCTTCCAGCGCGAAGTCAAGGTATGCAAGCCACACTTTTTGCGCAAGAGTTGTTTGTTTGGCTTTGTTGTTGTTGTTGTGTGTGTTATTTCCCTAGTCTGTTTGTTATAGCAGCTCACTTGTTTGCTTGTTTGTTTGATCTGCAGAGAAACTCGGAGCGCGCGCATTTGGTGACAGCGGCGGCGCTGTTCTTGTTGTCGACGTGCCTGGCGTGGCCGGTCTCGCGATTACTCTCGGTCGTGAGCGCGCTCTTCATCGTGTTCCTGTCGTTCGCCTGTCCGCTCTGGTTCATGCACGTGCAAGAGTACAAAAAGTGCGTACCCCTTGCGTGTTCCTTTTTCCATGTTACGTGTGAGTGTGTGTTGTGTTGCGTTGCGTTGTTTGCCTTACACTATGCTTGTTTGTTTGCTGCACTTGCTTGCTTTACCTTGTCTGTGTGTGCAGCGAGATTCTCGGGCCATGGGACATTGCGCATATCCAGCCAGAGCAGTAATGGATCGCTTCACAAGCAAACAACAGCAAAATCAACCCCATCTGTCCAATATTTCCCCTGAATCCTGAATGATGCGGGCGAGTGAGTGAGTTGTTACTGTGCTGCACACAATGGACAAGTAAGTGTTGTTTCTTCTCCATGGAGCACTCTTTTCTCTCCCACACAGAAGGAAAAAGGTTGATTTGGCCAAAAAGAAATCCATCTCAGGCGCGAGATGACAAATAAGAATGAACGGATGAATGAATGACCTGCACGCAAAATCGTAGCCATCTGAGTGAGGCTGGACTGACTGGCTGACTGGCGGAAAGTCAAGTCCGTCCGATTCAACGTGAGTTGAGTGGCCGATCCGCGATCTGAAAGGTCGCCACGCCACCGATGAGTCCAAAGGAGGGAACAAAAGAACGAGCGGCGAACGCGCGCCTGGCTGTGATGAAAATGTGAAAGGCAAGCGAAATGGAAGATGATGGATGAGCTGGAATCCAAGGGATGAACGCCAAAATGCATTGGACGGGGATGACAAGATATGGACGAATGGATGGCTGCCGTCCCAAGCTTTTCGTGTCAGGGTCCATTGTCAGTCGGGGCGTGCGATTGGTTGCTCTCGCAATGTAAAGGTGATGGTACAAAATCCCCAACAAGGAGAAGGAGGGACCTCAAGTCCAAAAGGAAACCTGGAAGATACTTTTGGCCCATCCCTTGCTCGCCTTCGTGTCTTTTCAGCTGCTGGATGTGGCCAATTCATGATTTATGTTTGGAATTGCAGCCAATCAGATCGATCTGATGGTCGAGTGAGCCATTTCGAGTCGTCCCGTCTGACTCGGGTCAAACAGAACCGACGGTTACACTTTTTGGGCGTTGCGTTCCGCGCGCGTTCGCGTTGCTTCTATTTTTGGACCCCCGATGTACCCATTCCACGAAAATGCAACAACTCAGGTTGCAGGTTGGTTTGCCTTCATTTGCCTGTGCGCAAAAAAACCCAGGTTGTGTTGCAGTGGCTTGCGCTGGTTGATTTGTCTTCTTGCCTGTGCAAAACCAGCAGATTGTGTTGAGTGCGAGTTGCCCCTGTTGCAGTGGTTTGCGCTTCCTCCTCGCCTGACGCCCAAAAGTTGTGTGTGGGCAAAACCCCACACAACTTGCAACTACCCCAAAAAGCAAGAGAGGGCGGCCGTTACGCAGGGCGGAAGCAAAAAAAGCAAACGAAAAGCGTAACGGATTCTTCCGCCCCTGCGCATACAAACTCTCATGCAAAGCAACACACTCATACTCCCAACTTGCGCCATGCACACGCGAACAGACGCATTGCGTATGGAAGATGGATATGCGGATGTGCTCTGGTCCCACTTGCGCCTCTTGGCAGCCATCTCGGTCCGCCCTTCCTCTCCCTCCATTCATTCGCTGATTCTCGCTCAATACGACACCGCCACACAGATAGACACAAGACCCACTCACTCGCATCGCTCTATGGCCATTATGGTATGACCAGCTTGGGGGGTTAGAAGAGAGCACACACAGGACACGACACCACGCTCCCGTAAAGACCAGACTATCGATATTGCGCCGGCCATTTTGCTGAACTGATATCGACCATTCCTGACGCATGTTGGCCGCCGCCGCCTCCTGTCAGTCCGCACCAGTCACTGGCACAACGATACGGCCTTGGCCTGGGTTTTTCATTCGCATAGCATGACAGCCATCGCGGGCGCGTTGTTTGTTTGTTTGTGGGCCGATGATGGCTGCTGAAGCTGATTGGACGGACCTGAAAAGGTGGGTGCGGATGATGGATCCCATTTGCGCTTTCGCGTCGTTTCGTTTCGTGCAAAGAAATAGGAATGAATGTCTGGGATTTCATTCGAACCAGCCAATGAGGAAGCAGCTAGTGGAGTTGCGCACGAGAAAAAAAATGGAAAGAAACGCGAGCCGAATAATTTGAACGGTCGCGTTTGTGAATCTCGCAAGTTGAAGTGTGCAACGTTTTATAGTTTTTGTTGGCTTTGCTTGCTTGCTTTGTTTTGCTTTTGACTATCGGCGTTAACGCATGTATGTTGGGGAGAATCAACAACAAAGTAGCAATAAATATAGCAAAGAGCTATTTTTGCGCACTTTGCTTGTCAGTGCGCTTTTGTCATGGTTGTTGTCGATATTAGTCACTGGTTTTTTTTCGCACCGTCTTGAAAGACTGCGAACGAGCAAAGAGCAAAATGCGGCATTTTGGTCATTATTACTGTAATTGCTGTCTGCGAGAACGTGTCTGTCTGCCGAAGTTGAAGTCGACAAATGACGGATACAGTACCACCTCTTCCTCCCTTCCGATCTCCCGATCCTCTCTCTAGGACTGTCCTTCGCAGCCACGCCATGCAAGCAGCCTGCTCTTGCTGCTGTTGTTGTTGTGTGAAGCGTGATGGACGGCGCAAAACAAGCAATTGCATGTTTTCCCACACAAAACTTGCAAAAGGCAACCAACTAACGTGCGAGTGTTCCATCTTTTTAAAAGGTTTCCGCGAAAGAGTAACGGAATCTTCCACGGAACAGTCCCTCGTCCCCTACTTCCCATCCTCCCCTTTTCAAATGGCTTGCTTTCCTTGGGAGGGCAGATGGGCCATTTGCCATCCTGATCAAAAAGCCAAACGGCTCGAGCACTTCAACCCAGGCAAATGAGTCATTTTTGCCTGTGTGTTTTGCGCTCATGTTGAGTTGTGCCAGCGCAACATGTGAGCAAATG
>JAASFU010000283.1:0-29869 GCA_023333955.1 Globisporangium paroecandrum | reverse complement strand
CCGATTTCTTTTGAGCCAGAAGGTGCACGCGGCCAGCTCGCTCGTGTGCTCTGGCGTGATTAATCCATCAAGGAACACGACGTGCTTCCTGGTCGGGTCCACCTGGCCCAGAATCTCGTACAAGTATTCGATCTTTTCTGGCCTCAGCTCGGTCGTCTTCTTCACGTTACCGTCCAGTCGAACGCAACAACAAGCCAAACGTCGGCCAAAATGAATCCACGTCACCACCCACTCGCTATGGGCCAGCGACAGCGCGAATGCAGCGGCGGTGGCGGACTTCCCGCACCCAGGAGGGCCAATGATCCACGGGTGTTGCTGGTTGTTCAGGACGCCGTCTTCCAGGCGCATGAGCAGGGAGTTCAGGTCGGCGCGGCGGTACAGCACCAGGTCGTCAGAAGATGAGGGAGCTCGTACACCAAACCCAGAGATGTGAGCTCCTGGGAGTCGTAGGATTCTTGGATTTGGATAGTAGACTGCTGGGGTCCCGAGCGTGGAAGTCACCCAGTTGGTTTTCAATCGCTTTCGCAGTGGCTGAAGCACGTCCGAGTCTGGAACAACCACTCGAAGCACATCGCTCAAGTCACTTTCGTGGAGCACGTGGCGTGGATCAAGCATCTTACCAGCGTTGAGATTGTCTGCATTCGTGTAGACGAGGAGGTCAGACGAAGCAAGTCCTGACAGCGTAGAACCGCCCTTGCTCTTCACTGCGTCTCGAAAGTCAGCGATATGTCCATCAATCGGCAGCCGAACACTGTCTGCGGTCGAGAGCGCATTGTTGGCAGCGTCCACGAGCATGAACCACATCTCCTTCACTGCCTGCTTCGCTTCTTCGAGTGAACTTCTCGCAGGTTTGCTTTCTCTACGCTTCGGCACGACCACCGCAAGCGCACTCCTCTTCGTTCTACCCTGCTCTCCGATACTCGAGTCTTCTTCAAGTGGTGACTGGTCTGAGTCGTTGACAGCCGCTCGGTTGGGGTAGACGAGGAGGTCAGACGCAGCGATTCCTGCAAGATGACTATCAGCATACTTGCTCTTCATTGCGTCTCGAAAGTCAGCGACATCTGCGTCGGTCGGTAACCGCACGCTGTCTGCGGTCGAGAGAGCGCTGCCGTCGGTGTCCACGAGCACGAACCACACCTTGCGTGTCTGCACTTGGCTGCTCTGCGCCATTGTCTTGTCGCCTTCACAGCAAATTCCCAACTGAGGACGCCTCGTTTCGGAGTACCTAGACTTTGCTCCTCTCGCACCTTCACACCGTTAGCAACGCATCCATAAGTTAACACACCAACCAGTTCAAGTCCTCAGATGATGGCGTTTTGATGCAAGTCGACACAGACATGGATACCAAGAGATTGTATGAAGTGAAGGAAATGAGGAGGAAAGAGAGAGAGAGGATTTCAACTGTCACATGTTGAAATACCGCGACCGACTTGCCAATCGACTCATCAAAGGGACCTACCGGTACTGCACCTGCTTACTTGCTCGCGGTCTTGAGCACGTCCGCGACGATCGCCTCCAGCTGCGCCGCTCCGTCCGTCTTCTTCAAGTAGACAATGGCCTCTGATCCGCTGCTCTTGGTGGCGGTAGCAGCGCTCTTCGCCTTCTTGCTCTTCTGCGGCTGTTCCTTCTCGCCTCTCTTGAGCTCTCTGCCAAAGCGCTCGGACGGGATCAGCGCAAGTTGCATCGACTGGTCCGGCGTGATCTGGAGCAGACGCGACACGAACGGCTCAAGCTCCTTGGACTTGCGCAGCGCGGTCTCGCTGCCAAAGACGTACAGACCCAGACGTGCGCGGGAGAACGCCGTGCACACGCGGCGCACGTCGCGCAAGTGGCCGACAGACGTGCCGCTGCGCACGGTGGAGAGCAGGATGAAGTCGTTCTGCTGGCCCTGGAACCGGTCGACAGTCGACACCTTGCACTTCTGAAGCGATCTCGATAATGACGAGGTCTCATTGTTGCTGCTGCTGCTCCGACGCAAGAGCCGCTGGAGCAGCTCCTTTTGGGCGTTGTAGGTCGTCAGAATCGTGATTTTCTCCGCCTTGTACCCGATCGCGAGCATGAACTTGGCCAACGCCACAACGAACCGCGCCTCTTCTTCATTCTCGTACGCGAACGCTCGCACTTGGCGCTCTCGTCCACTCGGAACGTCAATCAGCTGCGCAACGTGCGCGAATCCAGCATTTGGCGCTTGGAACTCGGCATCGTCGGCCACACGAGGCAGGTCTCGGAGCTGCTGCTGCTGGCGGTCGTCATTGTGAGCAGCAGCAGCATATTTCCATCGGTACAAGTCGGCCAGCGCCGACCGACTGCGCCCCTGCTGGTCCAGCACGACCCGAGGCACGTCGAGACGGAGGAGGCGTGTGAACAGACTCTGGTCCAAATGGGCGTAGTTCTTCAGCGCCAGGGACTTGACGACCGGAGGCAGCTGGTGCGGGTCACCCATCAGCACCACGCGCTTCAAGCTCGTTCCGCCTGCACTCTGTTTCTGCGTTGAAGAAGACGACGATGATGCAGCCAGCAACAGCGGGATCAGCGTATCCACTTCGCTCACTTGACCCGCTTCTTCCATGATGAGACTGCCGAACGTCAGTCCCAAGTCCACGAGCTTGCGCTTGTTCAGCGCCGCGTGCGTGCACGTCATCGCGACGATTCGCGCGTGCTGGATCAGATACAGATCGCCGCGCTGCTTTGACGTCTGCAGCAACTCGAACGGCTGGAGTCGATGCAGCTCGCCAAAGTACGAGTCAACCGTCGCGACCAACTCCAGGAGCTTCTCGCGGGACTCTGGAGCAGCTCCGTTTCGAGACGTAAAGTACGCTTTCAATAACGCATCATCACCTACAGATTTAGCAGAGGTGTCAGCAGTGGTAGTAGCGTCGGCTCTCGCCGCATCCAGCAGAGGTCGCACGTGGAACTGGTAGAAGAAGAGCGCGTTCTCACACGAGTACCCAGCCGAGCCGCTCAGCCCTGAGTACTGGGTCGGGTCTTTCTCTTCGAGCCATTTCGCCATGAACTCGACTTCCTTCAGCAAGTCCAGACGACGCTGCAGCAGGAAGTTCACGCGGCCATTGCGACTAAAATCGTCGTGGAAAGACGAACTTTGTCCCTCCGAGGTGGACTCAGCACGGTGTCCCTGGCCGAGACGCACGATCTCGGCTTCGTTGATCAGCTTGCGCGACAGGATCTTGCTGAAAAAGTCGTTCAGCGCCTGGTTCGAGTGCGCGACGATCAGGATTTTCTCACTGGACGGAGTCGTGCGGTGCAGATTCAGCACAAGCTGCACAGCGACATCGGTTTTCCCGGTCCCCGGAGGTCCGACGATCACCGTCAGCCCCTCACACATACCCGAACGCACAGCAGCGACCTGAGACTTAGTGAAGCGAATCGGAGACGGAGCAACGCCATTGCGAACGTGGCCCTCGGACGCTTTTCGATACGCCTCCACCACCACTTGGCCATCTTTCTGCAGATCTTGAACGAATGTGAACGGGCCAACCGCGTCCTTCGCAGCCAGCGGCTTCTTGACATCGTCAGCATCGACAAACCGCGTTTCGTCACTTTCAAAACACGTTTCGAGCACGTGGTCTGCGTCCGCAACGAGATCCAGAAGCGGGACTCGCACTTCCGTCTGCTGGCGCTGCTTGCAAATCGACTTGAACGTCGCAGCCGACGGGTCGCCGTACCCGAGGAACAGATCGTGGAGCCACGATGGGAGCAGCTCCTCGCGCGTTGCATTGTCCCACGCGTCGAGTACCGTGTCCAACACGGCCTTAAAGTTGTTCTCTCTCGGCTTGCGTCGCACGAGCACGTTCACCTGCTGGTATGCGTCCAAGCGACCTTCGTCCAGGTCTTTCTTGTACTGCAGCCCATCCAGCGCCACTTTCAGCATTCGCTTGCGGCCTTTCCCCACTGGGTTCTCCTCACTGAGGACCGTTCCGTAGCCGTCCACGACCTCGATCACTTCGGCGCCGCGCACGTACAATACACCGTACTGCTCTGGGAAATAGAGCCCTTCGTCTGCACTTTGTCCGCCATTCTTCGTAAAGCCCATCGCTTCCGCAGCCTCGTCGTTTGTCGCGCGCAGCGTGACGAGGAACACCACCTCCTTGGGCTGGAAAGCGTCGAAAGCCTTAAAATCGTGGCGTGAGTCCAATTCAACGTCGAATTGTCCGATCACAGACGCTGGCGTCGTCTTGCCGAGCGCTGGCTTGACGATCTTCATGATCTTGAACGGCGAGCTCAACGGCGTCGCCATCTGCGAGTATCCACGGAAGACGGTATCTGCTGTGGGCGACGTGAGCGACCGCACGGCATCCAGTTGCTTGATCGTCGACTCCAGATTCGCGCGGATGTCAGACGCAGCCTCCAAACGAACGAGCTCGTAGTTGCGCTGCAGGTAGTCGCCCATGTTCAAAAACTGGAGGTTCAGCTTGCGGATCGGGAGCAGCAGTAGGAGCTTCGCGTCGTCTGCGCCATAGGCAGCGCCGCTTGCGTCCTTGCTCTCGAGCAGGTCGTTCCAAATGTCGAGCTCCGTGGGGAAAACCGGCGTCTCCGTCCACTCGCTGAGACTCTCCGACGAGGAGTATTCGTCCACAAAGCACTCAAGGAGCTCTTCGCTCGACACTGTGGACGCTTCGTCTGGACCGGAAAGCACGCCGAGCTTGACCGCCAACGCTTCCACTTGCGCTCGCTCAGCATCCACAAACGGCTTCAAATGACTGGCGAAGCTCTTTAGGTCAGCAATCGACGAGACGGGAATGATCGCGAGCTCCTCCAGGGGCGTGTTGCGGAATTCCTGGAACACCCATTGCTGCAGCGTCTGGATGTGCTTGGACGCCAACTCGCGCTGTTCTCTCGCCGTGAAGGACTTGCCCGTGTGCGAGTCGATCGGAAAGCGCATCGACGCGTCCACAAGCGCGATCTGGTTCTTCAGCGCCGTGATCTCAAACTGCGAGCGCCACTGGAGACAGTGCGTCACCAGTGGCGATCGTTTCACCGCCATCAGGAAGTGCACACGACGCAGCACAACCTGCAGGAAGCGTCGCGTCGGCAGTTGGCTGAGCAGATCAGTCACGAACGCCAGGAAAAGCGCTGTGTAGAGCAGTTTGTGGTCGATCTCCGACCCCTTCGTGGCATTGACAGGCTCGTTGATGAGTTTGAGGAACTCGTGGATCAGGTCCACCGCGAAGGCTTTTTCGTGCGTTGAAGCACTAGACTGGGCTTTCTGCTGCTTCATTGGCGCGGTGGTCTTTCGACGCTTGGCCGGCTTTTCTTCAGTGGAGCCATTCTTGGCCGTAGTTGCCTCGTCCGCTTCTGAGCCAACGACGTTCTTCCAGTGGCGCTCGAGCTTCGGGTACTGCTGGAACTCAATCTGGCGCTGCGTGGCCGAGAGCGCACTCCAGGTCGGCAGCGACGTGAGCTTCAGGAAAGTCTGTAATACCGTTAAGGAGTAACAATCAGTATCATCACGACACCACCAGTCAGCTATAATCGACGACGTATGTACCTTTGCGATCACTGGTACTTCGAGACTCTGGTAGCAGTTGATGAGAAACTGCACGAGGTAGCTCTTCTCCAGCACGCTCCACGCGACTGCGTTCGCACCATGCTTGAGCGCCAAGAGCGCCGCCACAAACGCCTCCCACTGCGCTTCACTATCGCTGCCGTTCAAAAAGCCCCACACGTTCTCTGCGCTTTCCCGAAGCTTGAAATTAACGAACATCATCACGGAAAGCACCCACGCCTTTTGCTGCTGTCGGTCCGCGTCGCTGGTGGCTTCGCTGTCTGTGGCGAGAACGACCTGCGACCAAAGCACGTCTTCCAAGTACCCCGCAGCGTCCAGCTCTCGCACGTGGGCCAGTACCTGCTTCAAGTCGGCAAGCGCGAGGTGCTTTGCGTACACGTCATGAATGCTCTGGAGCGTCTGCACATAATGCAACGCGAAACAAATGTCAGAACGTCATGCACTTTTATACTTCGTAAGCGCGTAAGACGGTGGTGGTTCCACACAAGAGGCGTCGTAGAGAGATAGCGCACAGCACACATATATGATCCACACGCAAACGCACCTGCGTGGACGCGCTCTTGGCGCTGCGCATCTGCTGCATGAGCGCGTCGAGCGACTCGTTGGAGTTGGCGCTCTTCCCCATTTTTCGGATCTGTCCATTGTTTTCGGCTATCGACTGGAAAGAGGTACGAGGTGTGTACTGTTAACCAGTGTGTGTGTATTGTAGTATAGAAAAGAGGTTAACGAGTATATTACTAACCAGGTATTATATGTATACTCAGTGTAACTCCCAAATACAGTATCCACCGGTTTTGTCTCCGGTATTTTCCGTGTGAACGGATCGAATGCCGGTATTTCAAAAATGGAAGAGTCAGGAATCAGAGAACGAGGAAGTAAATCAGAGAAGTCGCGCAACATTCCCGCGACATTTTCTTGCACCATTCGCGACTCAGATACATGTTAGTCGAGAATCAGTTGTTTCCCGAGTCTTTGTTTCCTGATCCATTCACCAATCAGCGAGTCGACAGAAATCGTTTTCTACCAATCACTGTGCCTCAAAAATAAAATATAGAGCGCGCCTTTCTTTCTTTCCTGGCCCGCCTGAAAAGAATCACATCTGTTTTGTGCGCCAAACATGGGCGGAACACTTTTTCTGTCAATGGGCGGGCGTGGCAGAAGGCGCAACACGGCGGCAGCACAGCTCATTCCCGATTCCTCTCGCGACATCATCACGCCTCTGTCATCCGCAAGAGTGAGCCGGTGAGTAGCGCGGCGCTGTGACCAGTGCATCCAACAGCAACTCCAGCGGCAGTCAGTCCGTCAGTATCAGTATCGCGCTTGCCACCACAAGCGAGAGATTGAGAGTGAGAGAGCCTGCGCGCCAAGAGACACCTTTTGGAACCGGCGCTGGCTGTTGATTACCATTCAGTAAGCAGATTACGCGTGCGCGTCCGCTCATTGGTTCACGGAAGGGCAACCAGACAAAACACGTTCGTTCAAGCGACACTGGACGCTGGCTGGCTCGTGAGCGAATGAATATTTGGCATCTGCGGGGTTATTAGCCGGCAAACGATCGAACAAAAGACAGTTAAAAGGTAGTTCAAGCTATCCAGCTATGCGTGTCGACGCGATAATGGACGCCTCCCCTTCGAGCGACACGCAGACGCCTGCTCCTGCTACAAGTACAACTACAGTCGCAGTGTCGCCGATCACCACGACATCGCTGTTCTCGGAGCTGCCGCCGCTTGCGCCGTTGTCGCCTCCTTCGCCAGTCGTCGTCCCGCCTGCTGCTGCGCATAACACCAACCGCAGCGACAACGATAGTGCTGTGAGCGAGCAGCAAGAACAGGAATCACAAGCCACCGCGTACCAGCGCAAGCGTGCCGAGCGCATGTTCTCCTGCGAGAACATGAAGGACCTGGACCGCGATCTGCGCATCACAGGCGCGACCAAGAAAGGATCGAGCTGGCAGTACCACATCGAAGTGCTGGACACGCGCGTGCGCATGCCGAGCTTCACGGACCCGGGCTGCTTGGTGTCATCGGCCGTTTCGCCGACATCAGGAGAAAAGGCAACAGCAGCAACGCCGCGAGACGGCGCGGCAGACCCCGTAGAAGGTGACGCCTCGTACGCCCAGCTGCCGCCGATGGTGCGTTACTCGGTCATGCGGCGCTACAACGACTTCCGACAGCTGGTGATATACCTATCGGACACGTATGGTCCCGAGCTACTCGAGACGCTGCCAAAGTTCCCCGAGGGCGGCATTATGTCGTACATCCGCGGCGACGACCCGCGCCTGCTCAAGTACCGCAAGGAGCAGCTGCAGAAATTCTTGAGAGCGCTCGACGAGCACCCGCATTTGAAATGGTGCAAGGGCTTGACGCACTTTCTCCGGCCCGACATCCTCGAGCTCACAACGATCGGCGGCATGTTCCAGATGAATGCAGATACGTCGTCAGAATATCCCGGCGGCGGTGGTGGCGGGTTTGTGCCGCAGCCGCCGACGTCGTCGAGTGGGTACGTGTCGCTCTCGCTGGTGAAATCGCCCGAGATCCGCTTCAGCAAGCAGCTCACGAGCACCGACGGCCGCGGCGACTGGAAGCGCCGACGTGTGCCGTTCCCGATCTGGGGCAGCAGCAATGACTCGGAGATTGGTGCTGATGTGATCGTGAAGAAGCGCGTCTCCTTGACAGAAGAGGAAGACGACGATGATGACGATGAGGGTGATAGCGACAATGAAGAGAATGTCGACCAAGGAAACAAAAACGCAGCCGAGAAGAGCGAAGAGCGAGTCAGAAATCGAGGCAGCGACCGCCAGGAGCAGGAGGAAGAAGACCGAACACTGGAGCAGCAGAAAAAGGCGACGCAGCTGATGAAGCTGCTGTCGCTGGAGCCGTCGACAACAGCGCAGTGAACGGGTTTCGCACATCTACCCTCCAGATTTTTTGTTCTTCCAGTCTACGCTATCTATCCTATTTTATACCGACCCAATCATCGCCAGCAGCACCAGTTAGCTTAATTTTTTTACCAAGATTGATTCTTGCAGTATCCATCCATCCATCCATGCACTTTAGAGCATCTAGCAACGAAAACGAAATACACCACGGCGTTCTCTCACATTAGAAAACGCAGTCTTGTTGAGACTTGAGAGAGAAGATTGCTCCGATCGCAACGCATTCAACTCACAACGAGGTTGTCACGCTCGTGCGTCTCCCTTTTCTCTGACGAAAGTGCTTGATGACTAAAAGTAAGCCCTCTTCAAGTCGAGAAGGTGTTTTCGAGGCTCAAGTCTGCTCGCAGCATCCAAACAGCAACAATGTTCCACAAGTGACAAACCAAACGGACACGCGAATTGGGTTTCTTCGCAAAGGCACTCAGATCCACCAGTTGCGAGGCTGAAAAGCAAGAGCGATGAAGAACAAGAAGAAGGTGTAAAGCCTAATGGTGCGGAAGGTCTCCTGTGTTCTCGTGGACGCTGCAAGTGGGAGCGAGAGTCGAATTGGCAGAAGACGCCCTTGTCACCGACTTTCAACACCCACTACTAAAGGTGAAGCACCCTGACACTCTGTCTCCGTGATCGCCGACAGAGAAGAACTAACTGCGCTGGTGGTTTTGCCAGAGCCCAGACCGCGTTCAAGTGGCTGAGTTGAAGAGCGTCAGCTGGAGATGAAGGAAGACCCAGAAAGCTGGCTGTGTGTGGGGAGTGTTTGCGCTGTCACTTGAAGAAAGAAGTTGTTAGGCACTGGAAATTTCTACTTGGGATACTTCGGTAAAGACCCAGATTTGCATACGATGGGCGTTTCGAGCCTTCCGTTTATCATGGCACGCACGGCCGATGTGCTGCTGATCGATCAACCGATACGAAGTGAATCACCTGAACGAACTGGCTAGCATCTGTCTCGTGACTGAGCTTTTAAGCTCAATTCTGCTGACGGATCTGAAAGACACCTGGCGTTTCTCATGGTTCGATGAGGAGCATTTGCTGACTCAAATCGCGCTCAAGTATCCAAAGATCGCGTTCGACTTCACCCAGATCGCCAACAAGGACAGGAGGATGTTCAATGTGCCGTTCATGGGCCGCCATCTAGACTTCGGCTGGAGGATTTTATTCTGTCCCTGATGACGGTGCGCATACGCACGGTCGGATGACAGATGCATCAGGAATCCGAGGCTCTCGTGGCGAGAAGCGCGAGATCATGCCGTCAGTGGTGGGTAGGGATACACATCTTCGAGGTCTGCAGATCTTGCTGTCTAATGAGTTCTCACGTTGAAAATATATGAATGGAGTTACGCAAGTGCATACATGGTAACTGGGTAGAGCTCTTTCGGGAAGTGCTGCTGGCGCTCCTTGGCGAGGATCGTGAGCCCAGCTTGCTTGAAGAGGCTGACGTAGTACACAGTCGACCTGATAGGCATTACAAGGAGAAGGTCGAGTTAGCCGAACGAGTTCAACTCTATATGAATGACCACCCCATATTAAAAGCACATACCGTGTGATGCTGCTGTCCTCCGAGTCAATTTCGTACGGGACGCCCGAGAGCAGCGTGTTCTCCTTGATGCCGATCCAGCCGTTCGGGCGCAGTGCCTGCTTGCAACGCTTGAGAAAGTGCACAAAGTCGGCGTCCGTCAGGTGCGACGAGACCCACTGCACCCAGATGAGGTCGTACGACTCGGGCTCCGGCTGGAACTCCTGCAGTCCCATGCAGTAGAGGTTGCGGACGCGCGCGATGTCTGAGTTGTGGCGCCCAATGTACTGCGAAACGCTCTGCAGCAGCCGTGGGCTCTGCTCGACGAGGTCCACGCGCTCAAAGTGCGGCAGCAACAGGAATTTAGACACGCGACCGATGCCGGCGCCACAGTCGACCGCCAACTCGTGCTTCCAGCCAGGACGTAGCTTGCCCATGCGCGTGAAGAACGTCTCCGACCCTTTGATGTCCGCGGGCGAGACATGGGCGTACCCGCCGAGCACGCCGTTGTCGGTCACGGGGCAGTTCTTCTCGTCCTCCCAGAAGTCGTGCGCACTCGAGTACCAACCCGGCGCGCGCTCGTCGCTGCTGCCGTCACCCATCGAAGAGTCTGCTAACAGTGACTGTGCCTTGGCGTCCTTCAGTTGCTCCGTCCACATCTCCCAGACCGTCCTGGATATCAAACGCAGTAGTAAAAATTGGCATGTTGCATCAGTGGTGACCAATAGATCAGAGCGAAGAAGGCACGAAAGGCACGACTACGTACGCGTATTCGTCGTGCACATCGGCTCCGTGCGCATCGAGCGCTTCCTGCACCGTGAATGCGATCTCGCGCAGCTCCTCCCAGTTGACGCGCGTGAGCTTGTGCGCCGCTGGGATGAGCGCCACTGACGTCGCTGTCGTCGTTGAAGCCATCTCTTCTTGTTCACTTGCTTCCTCGGTTTCTTTGGACAGCGCAAGCCAAGCTTGATTTTGATTTGAAAAACTCGGCAGTCGATAACTCGATTACCGGTTTATTGGCTGATCACAACCTGCTT
The DNA here is from genome assembly GCA_023333955.1 of Globisporangium paroecandrum. Taxonomy (NCBI): domain Eukaryota; phylum Oomycota; class Peronosporomycetes; order Pythiales; family Pythiaceae; genus Globisporangium; species Globisporangium paroecandrum. Next base: position 18,860 of record JAASFU010000283.1, on the reverse strand, counting down.
GCGAGCCAGCATAGTAGCAAGTGTCACTATTTTATATAATAGTGACATATGTTTCAAAAAATGACCAAGATTTCCTTTTCGGACGTTTCGCTCGTCAGTGAATTTTAGCACACGCGAGCATGAAGCGCGATCCTCCCATTTCATTGACTAAAATGACGATGAGGGGAGATGTGAATGTGCGTTAATCGCGTTGATACTCGCATGTGAGGCGCACGCGTGTGTTCATTCACAACAGGTGGCAAGCGAATGGCCCGCAAGATTGGAAAGCAAATGCGAGGCTGTGTTTCGCGGAGAGATCGCGCGCGTGTTCTGTTCAGCAAGGCGCCTCGTCACGGTGTGGTGTTGAAGATGGCTTCGCTTTGGGTTTGGTCAAGACTTACCGGTAATGTGTGAGCTTGCAGCCAGCCAATAGTTCGTTTCGCCAACTTCATGAAAAACGGACAGCTCCTACTGGCGGAGGTCTTCTTGTACGCCTTGGCGATGCAGCCCCAAGCGACGCGACGCAAGGGTACAGCAGCAGAGGAGCCTCCCAAGCGCGCACGATCTCGCTCACTTCGATTTCTGTCGACTCGTGCGCAGCTCAAGACGAAAAAGACGAAGTAAACCGAGCGGTTCTCAGCACTGACGCTGCCAACGACGACCTCAAAAGACGCTCGACATGGTGAGGCAGCGAGCATCTCGAGCCCACCTCTGGCTCAAGCTTCTCGCGCTCGTCGCTGCGAACGCAGTGCTTGTGACACAAGCAGTCGATTCGCCTGCCACTGCTGACCCTGTCGCGCAAGCGATGAAGAAAGACGTGCGCTTTGTTACTGTGTCACCAGGTGATGCCAGTGTTGGCATCGCTATCGTGACTGATGTTACGTGCAAGAGCGGCGGTCTCGGCTGCTTCCAAGACGTGTGCCGCTTCTGCAAAACCCGCAGCACTCCCCAGTCTTAGCACTTGCTCGGCTGCGAAAAGATCTCCGGCTCGACGATTAGTCCTCAAGCGACCCCAGCTCCAGCGCTCTCCAAGCGGTGGCGCGTCGCAATGCACCTCCAAGGTGTCCCCTGGTGACGTCGGGGTTGGGGTTGATCTCGTCACCGATCTGACGTGCCGTCAAGGCGGACTCGGATGTTTCCAAGACGTTTGCCGTGTTTGCAAGCGTAAAGACACGCCGCAGTCCCAGCATTTCCTCCGATGCGATCAAATTACTCCTGCGCCAGTAGCCACGGCTTCTCCTCGTCCGACTGCTAAACCAACTCCAACACCAGCTCCGAAGCCAATCGCCACTACTCCAACGCCAGCTCCAACACCAACTCCTACCCCAACTTCGGCTCCGACACCAACCACTGGCGGATTTGGTCCAACCCCCGTGACCCCAGTCCCTTCACCAATCCCAGCTCCCGCTGACAGTTGTTCCGCAGCGATGTCGGCAGAGGTGCTTGCTCTCGGTTTTACCGCGTTTACGGATCCGACATGCAAAGGATCCGGTTCGCTTGACTGTGCCAACATCGTATGTCGCGTGTGCAAAACGGCCGACGACACCTCCGGTCCTCTCAAGTTGTGCAGTTCATTTCCGAACGCGTCAGCTTCATTCATTAATGTACTAATTCCTCCGACTACTCCTTCGCCTGAACCAGCCACCGCCGTGCCCGGACGCTGCTCGTCAGTTTTCCCGGCAGACTTGGCAGCAATCGGTGCTGTAGCGTTTGTTGACCCCACTTGCAGAGAATCCAGTGCTTTCGACTGCACCGAAATTGTTTGTCGCGCGTGCAAGACCAGCAGCCATCCAGCCTTCTCAACTCTGCGGTTCTGCTCAAGCTTTTCGCCGCCAGCTACGCCTGCTCCAGAGCCGAGCAGCGCTGCGTCTCCTGCCCCAAGTGCCCCTGCTGACTGCTCGTCGATCCTGCCTGAGGGCAGTGCAAACTTCGGATTCTATGCTTTCCCGAATCCAACGTGCAAAGGGGTCATCTCACGGAACTGCTCTGACGGTGTCTGTCGATTGTGTAAGACCATCGAGCGCGACGAATTGACAGCTCTGAACTTCTGTGATTCGCTCCCAAATGCTCCAAAACCTGCACTGGTGGACACCGAGACCCCGACTCCAGCATCGACGGCTTGGGAACCGGACGCTCCGACGGAAGTTCCTCGAACGTGCTCTTCGTTTGTCCCTCCTGAAGCAACAGCTTTGGGGCTCGAGGCGTTCGTTGATGCATCGTGCAAGGATTCGAAAGATCTTGACTGCGCTCACAACATGTGCCGCTACTGTAAGATCAGAGATCAACCCGAGCTGGCATTCTATCGGCTGTGCAGCTCATTTGCCAATTCATCGCCAGCAGCGCCATCGTCGTCGATGAAATGCGATGACCTTCGGATTACATCAGCGGCAACAGCAATGGGGGTCACTATGCTTCAGGATTCATCCTGCAGCCCAGCATCACCTGACTGCCTCATGGGGATGTGCCGACTGTGTAAAAACGACGATCGTATGGGACTTGAAGCGTACCAGCCCTGCAACACGTTTCCTGACGCTCCTGGGGGTTGACCCAATGGCTGAGACGTGCCCTTACATCTAACTGCCAGACGTGACAAGCCAAATCGGGATCGTCATTTCCACTGATCTCTCGTGCAAGGATGAGTCGAGCTTTGATTGTTTCCAACGGGTCTGTCGCGTGTGTAAAGTCAAGAGTACGCTCCAATCCCGCGGCTTCAAGTGGTGCTCCCAGCTCCTGACTCCACCTCCCATGGACGTCGAAGTCACTTCGGATCTCGCTCCAGATTCCAACTACTGTACCATGTACCTGGACAACAGCGCCGTTTCTCAAGGTATTTGGGCTGGCTTCCAAAGTACCAGCTGCGGCATGGGCGGTGGTGAATACAACGAGTATCAGTGCAACCAGCGCAAATACCTCGACACAGAGCAGTCATTGTCGCTTCCGTCGTGCTCAGGAATGATCTTCACTGCCTTGCCTACCAACTTGGATGATGCAGTCGCAGCCAGCCGACCAGCTAGCGGACCAAGTTACTGCTCCAATGTACTGGGTAGTGGCTCCGTGAGCAACGGCATCTGGGCCGGATTTGATCGTGAATGCGATGCGCGCGGTTGTAACAACTTCAGCTGTTGTTCCTGCAAACTCTTTGAAACAACAACATCGTCGGGACTTACAGTGCAACTGAAATCCCAACGCCAATTGAGGATGAATTCCCAATTAGTGCAACTGGTACTCCAACACCATCCGAGGGTGAATTCCCTAGTATTGCAACTGAAGCTCCACTAGTTTTCGATGATGACCTCACGGTGGATCATTTGCCACAGATTACAGCGGACAGCACGGTAGTAACTGGGCCGTTCTTTTCACTGGATGGGGGGTGATGCTTCATACCCCGATTGGACCAGTTGTTATCGCTGGATCCGAGATTACGACGGATGGAGCAGAAGCGACGATGTCCGTGCTTGTCGACACTCCCAACGGGCCTCAATCGATCCAATTCCCTGTTCCAGTCGACAAGTTATCGTCGTGGGCAAGCTTGAGCAACACACTGCAACCTTCTGAAGGTGACTTAGGTGGTGGAAGTATGATTGAGCCTATTTCTGAGCCAAATCAAGATACGCCTCCAAAGACAGACGAAGACGATCCACAATCCACAACTACTGTGGTGATCCGAACGACGACGGGCTCAGTCACTGTTGAAATACCAGTCACTGTCAACGATGGTACCAGCGCGACGGACGCTACCAGCACCGACGTGACGGACAGTGGACTCCCAACAGTCGACGACGGCACCACCGATGGCGGTCAGTCTGTGATTGATTGGGCTGCGTTGCTTGGTGTAGCTAGCGTAACTGATGTTGTTCCGGACCCTTTGGCTTCCGGTACCGGAGAAGCGACTTCGGTGTGATGATGGGTCCCGTGGTTGGCCTTCATTCGTTGATACGACAGCGAGGTGCTCTCTTTTGAGCAAATCTTCAAACTTCTTTGCGTTTTCTATTCGTATTTGTGTCTTTGACATTAACAGACTGCGAACTTCTACATCAACGAGATGGGTACACATTAGCAACCTTTGTAAACACAATGCATTCCTTTTCTCCATGTAAAACACCTGGTCTTGCCTTCACCAATACACTCGTGCGCATCTCTCGTTGGAAAAAATCGGTTGACGGGAACTAATGTCGGCACATTTGGGGAGGTGATTGAAAATGGTGGTCGTGTAAAGAGAGAGAGAAAGAGATTCGACAATGGCGAAGGAGTCGCAGGAGGCAACGGGAGATGGATGGATGGATGGGTGGATGGGAGCTTAATGAGAGAGCCAATCCTGAAGCAGCTGGGGTATACAGAACAGTAAAACGCACTTCCTGATCAAATGGAATAGCGTTTTGCTTGGGTTGGGTTTGGAAAAACGTGTTTGTGTTGTGTGTTATGAACATGAGGGGTTCTCTTGTACGAAACCCACAAAAAAGCCTCTATTTTGATCGGTAGACCACCATCTGCGCGAGACGCACGAGCGCATCTCGCGCAGGCGACGGCGCAAACTGCATCGCGGCCTGGCACGCGAGCTCGGCCTGGCCGATGGCGAGTTCCCGCGAGCGCTCAATGCCCGTACTCTTCTCCACAAGTTCCGACGCCTGTTATTATTCACAGAAAGCATCACAAAATGGTCAGACCCAAATTCCACATAATGCAGAAAATGGTCGACTCGCTCGGTTTCGTTACATACCAGTTCAATGTCGCCGTCTTTCGAGAACTTGCGCGCCGCCAGCTCGCGCAGCACTGGGAACTCCTCCTGCGCGAGTAGCAGCGGCGCGGTCGAGAGACCCGACTTAAGATCTGCGAGCAGCGGCTTGCCGCTCTGGTGGCCTTGGTAGTCTAACACGTCGTCGATGAGCTGATGAACGGTACAGAAAACAATATCAGGCAGTCAGTCAGCCAGTCAGCTGGGATATTGGTAAAATGGTTCTAGCAGGTCGCCATTTTCAAAGCTCACCTGGAACGCCAAGCCGATGTGACGGCCGTAGGCGAAGCCCAAGTCTGTGACGCGGTCTTCGTGCTTGCCAAGCTCCAGCGCAGCCTATTGGCAAGATAAACCCCACACACAGGGTCAGATTATTTCGTCAAAGCACATACAAAAAAATCAAGATCAGCAACGCAAAGCACTCACCTTGCAGCTGTTGGACATGAGTGAGCCGGTCTTGTAGTAGTTTTTCCGCAAGTAGTACTCGAACGGCGTGATGTCGTCGCGGCCGTCCGCGTTCTTCATTTGCATCACCTCACCCTTCACCAGGTGCTCGATCGCCGTCGACATGAGCTCCACGGCTTCCAGGCTGCGGAGACGCGCGAGACACACGGACGAGCGTGCGAGCAAGAAATCACCCGCGAGGATCGCCAGCTTAGCGCCAAACACTTTGTTGACCGATGGCACGCCGCGGCGCGTGTCGGCCTCGTCGATCACGTCGTCGTGAAGAAGACTCGCCGTGTGGATCATTTCGCTGATAGGAGCAGGAAGAAGAATCGTCACGTAAGAAAGCGAACTCCAGTTGGACATGGGCGAGTGTGGCATATAGTAGATGGTGCAAACGAGCTAAACGTACGTGATCTCAGCAATGCGCTGCTGCGCCGCGAGCGTGAATTCGACCGACTGGTGCGCTGGCAACGGGCTCCCCACAGCCGCGCGGTGTGCCTCGGCGGCGTGCGAGACGAGCAGAATCATCGTCGGCCGCACTTTCTTGCCGCCGTCGTGCTCAAAAAAGTACTTGGCGACCGCTGTGAGCACCGGGTGGTCCGACCCCAAGATGCCCTTGATACTGCCGTTGATGTCGGCCATCTCGTCGCGCACGAGGTGGAACGGGTCCATGAGCAGGTCCTTGTCGGTATTCAGGTACTTGATCGCAACGTCACTCGCCGCCAGTCTGTCATACATAATGAGCGAGTTGTCATCCACACACACATCAGTACAGTAATGATACTAAGCGAATCATGCACTATCACCAGTGTGTTGATACACATGGTGCACAAACAGATACATATACACTACGCACCGTTCAAACTCCGCATTTCCATTCGGATGCGTGCCGTTCGCGATCGCGTAGCCGTGCGCTGGGTCCAGAATCGACACGGTCGGCTCGTCCTGCTCACCAATAGCCACATAAACGCATATGGATGTTAACACGCAGCGCTTCGACAATCGCTTCAGCAAGTTCGTCATGAAAGAATAAGAACGTGTGTGTGCTCTAGGGTCTCGTCACGTCTCATGTCGTATGGGTGGGTGGACTCACCACGGCGCCGACACTGAGCCAGAGGTTCGGGTTGGACTCGAGGTCCGAGCGCAGCTTGCTGGCCACGGCGCGCACCGCCTGTTCGCGGAAGCCGCTGAGCGCACGCGTCTGCGGCGTCTGGAGCAGCTTGGCGCCCATGCCGAGCGCCGAGCGCACGAGGAGCTTCATCGCGTGATTGAGCTGTTGACGGATGTTGGCCACTGCCTCACACACAGTCAAAGCTTCTTCCTGCGGCTTCGATAAATAAGGAAGGAAAGAGGGGGTCGGGTACTCTCTGCTACCCGAATAGAGGGCTCTTAATTTGATTGAGACGTATCCATCAAAACCAAGATGACCTGTTTAAATGGGTAAATCTATGATATTGGTATGTTTACTATTAGTTTGGAAACTGTTAAAATGTATTACTGACTATTTAGTGGTTCTATGAGGAAAACGGATGAATCTCGTTATTTCTGGTCGTGATTTGGCTGGCAGTCGGATGGAATTCGCTCAACTTCTTGTTCAAGTTGTGCGAGAGAGCCACCATCGCATGCATCATTGGGCTCGACACTTTTCACCGTACTCTACCAATCTGATCTGCATCTATCATGTCGCCTGCAGCAGATCACTCGTGCTTTCTAGACAACTGTGATGTATGCAAGCACGACATGAGGACTTCGTCCTGCACCTATAGCCAGCTCGCAGCATTAAGGTGCCTGTCTTTCACCAATCTTGCCACACACCTGTTCTTGCGTCGTAGGCAATAACGCATTTGGTGGAACTTGCGTTTACTGCGGCGAACCGGTATGGTTTTATCCTTGACTTGATATATAACGTGCTTGCTCTAGATCTCGATCAGTGTGCTGAAAGTTGTCTGCCTCGCATCCACGCTCTAAAATTGTTTCACGAGCTTACTGGGCTCATCTTTGGTGCAGAGCGTTCGGCCATCTGGATCGTAAGTCGTGACGAACTTGCGCACCCTGAGGCCTATGGCACATGCTCGAGTGAATTGCGTCTTCTCTGATGCGACCGAACGAGATAGACAAGGTAATGCTAACCTTCACGTAGTCGTTGCGGGCATTCGGTATTTGAATCCGACTTTATCTATAATCTCTCCAAGTAGGGGAGAAAATCAACTAAGAAACACTAACAAAAACAGATAAATCACTTTTATTTATTTTCTCAGATACGCCCCCAAAACTAAAAGTGTAATAAGCAATGTTTTAGTACTCTTTTGTGTAAAATCGAAAGGGTGGACTCTGGTCAGGCAATAATGCGTGCCAACATGCCTCAGCGCATGCCTCATATTGGAGCATGAGCAGCTATGGCACGTTCGTCAGCGAGAGCCACGCGTGCGGCTCGCTGTCGTCTCCTATGGCAGCAGCTGCCGCCGCTTCGTCCAGCACGAGCGACCCACTGATCCAGCCAGATGTGCTGCCGCAGCACCACCAAGCCCACCAGCCGAGCAAGCACTGTCCAGACATGGACCCGTCCGTGTCGTTCCTCTCGCGCCTGCTCTTCCTCTTCGTGCGGCCGCTGGCGACCCGCAGCCACGCGCGCCGACTGTATCTGGACGACATCTGGCCGCTCGCAGAGGAGAACAAGAACGCTACCGCGTCGCGCGCGTTCCGCGCCGAGTACGCGCGCACAGACAGCCTGGTGAGGACGTTCCTGGCCACCGAGCGGCGCGCGATCTGCATCAGCGCGCTGTTCGCACTACTATCAGTTATGTGTGTGTCAGCAGTGCCGCTGCTGCTCTTCGAGTTGCTGAGCCTCGTGATGAAGGCCGACGTAAGCGACAACATGGCTGAAATCCTGGCGCTGCTCGGCGGCATCCACTGCGGTGTGGTGCTGGGCGAGATCTGCAGCCGCCACTACCACTTCTGCATGTTCAACGCCCAGGTGCGCGCCGTGACGTCCATCCGATCGCTCGTGTTTGAGAAATCCATCGACAAGTCGCATCGCAATGGGAGACGCAAGGGCCGCAGTATCGCGGCGATCGCGACCATCTACTCGACGAACCTGGTGTACGTGAGCTGGCTGCTCACACGCCTGCACAACACGTGGGTGGCGGCCGCCAAGCTCGTGGTACTGCTGCTGATCCTGAACCAGACGCTGCATGTTGGTGCGGCTGTGATCGTCACGTCGCTTACGGCCGTGTGCGTTGTGATGCTGCTACTGACGCTCGTGGTCGCGAAAGCGGGCGAGAAGTCCACGAAGAAGCGCGCCAAGACGCTCAACGCAGTCTTCGAGTGCTTCAAAGGCATCCAAGCGGTCAAGCTACACGCGTGGGAGGCCAAAATGCACCAGAAGATCCTGCGTGCGAGGGGTAAAGAGGAGCAGAAGCACCTGCGCGCGCTGCTCTTCCGCACGCTGCGCTTCTGCTTCATCTGGGAGTCGCCCGCGCTCGCATCTGTCGCGATTTTCTATTTCCTAGCAACGCACGACAGGTACTTCTCGCCCGCGACCGTGTTCACGGCGCTCGTGCTCTTCGACCGCATCCAGGTCGAGATCTACGCGCTCATCTACGCCGTGCGCATCTGCGTCGATGGCGCGGTGGCGCTGCGTCGCATCCAGAAGTACCTGCGCCACTGCGACACGTTCGTCAAGTCCCATGTGCTCCGCGTCGACGTCGAGCAGAAGTACCCGCCGAACGTGGTGGTCGCCATCGACCACGCGTTCTACTCGGGCGGAGCGATGGACGCGTCCGAGTTTGTGCTGGCGAACGTCAACATCTGCGCGAAGGCTGGTGAGCTCGTGGTCGTGTACGGCAAGGCAGGCGCTGGCAAGTCCACTCTGCTGTCATCGCTGCTGGGTGAAGTCATGCGCGTGCGAGGCAACGTGTTCGTGTCGGGGGACTGCAAGATTGCGTACTGCTCTGAGGAGCCATGGCTGCAGACCCAGAGCGTTCGGGACAACATCCTCTTTGGCGCGGGGTATAACGAAACCAAGTACGTTCGCGTGCTCGACGCGTGCTGCCTCATCGACGACCTGAACGCGCTTCCGAATGGCGAAGACACGATGGTTGGACCCAAAGGTGTCAATCTCTCGGGCGGACAGAACGCGCGCGTGGCACTCGCAAGAGCGCTCTACTCGGACGCGGACCTGTTCATCCTCGACTGTCCGCTCGCGAGCGCCGACGCGATCGTGCAGAGCGACGTGTTCCACAAGTGTTTCCTCGAGCTGCTGCGCCACAAGACAATCATCCTGGCGACGCACAACCCGGAGATCATCTCGTCCGAGTTTGTCGACCGCCTCTGGCACGTTGACGCCATGTCCGTCACGGAAACAGACCGGAACGTTGTGAAGTCATCAGGACCAGCTCAGAATGCAGGTATCGGTAACGCTAGTCGACGAATACGACGGCTGGCGGATGTGCCACCCTGGCGAACAGCGACGAAAGCGATCTCCAGCCAGAGCGACAGCAGCGGGTCAGCAGACGTCGAGTGGGGTTTTCCAGCTGCTGTCTCATCAACGCGACACAAAGTCTCCAGGCGCACGCTTCGACGATCGAGGGCTCAGTCGCACGACCAAACACACCTAACCGAAGAGAGGTCGCCATTCTCGCTGGAGGTACCAAAAGAGCTCCTCTGGAGTCGTGATGCAAGATGGAAGACACCGGTGATCTGGGGCTCGCTGTTTCTGATGTACAGCGGCCTGGGTGTGGCCAAGAATTTTTGGCTCGTGCACTGGAGCAATCTGAAGAATCCCGCTTACCAAGTACCTGCAGCCGACGCCATGCTGCACGCTGCGACCGTGTATGGTTCGCTGATCTGCGGCGCGTTTGCCGTGATTCTGAGCGCATTGTTGGTGCTTTTTTACGCGATCTTTTCGCGCTCGCAGACGTTCTTCAGAGCCATGACAAACTCGCTGCTGCGCGCACCAATGGGCTTTTTCTACCGCATACCGATCGGAGAGATCCTGCTCCGGTACTCGAGCGACATGCAGTCGAGCGACCAGTTCGTGTCGTTCCACATCGCACACTTACTGCGCAGCTTGCTCTCTATCATTGCGGCTGTGGGCACGATCTGCTACCTACTCGGTCCTTTCACTGGCGCGCTCATCGCGGTTGCGACCGTGTACGTGTGTCGCGAAATCGTCGCCGATCGCCTGCTGGCGCAGATCTTCACTGTGCGCGACAAACTGGACGCGATCAACCTGAACTTTGTGTCCGAGGCACTCGATGGCAGCGCCGTGATCCGTGCATTCGGGGACGCCCACGTGCGGAGGTTCCGCTTGCAGCACGGTGAGATGCTCGACAAGCGCTCGCGCATCGCGTACGCAGTCGAGGCGTTCAACGACTGGTCGGTCATCCGCTATAGTCTGATCGTCGGAGTGTTCCTGGCGCTCGTGGCGCTGATCCTGGCGACCGGCTCGCTCACGTCTACGAGCGCGCTGGGGCTCGTGCTGCACTGCATCTTCAACATTCAGCTCGACCTGATCACGTTCTCGAGCGGCCTCTTCAGCGCTACGGTGCAACTCACGAGCATCAAGAACATTCTTGACGTCCAGTACATCGAGTCCGAAGAGCAGCAAAGTCACCATGATACAGTGGTGGATTCGTCAATTGTGTGGCCCTCGAGAGGCGAGATTATGTTTGATCACGTCTGGTTCCAGTACTCTACAACGGTATCTGATACTGCGCAGCACAACGAGCCTACGGTGTTTGCGCTTCGGGATGTATCATTCTCGGTCGCAGGAGGCGAAAAAGTGGGCGTCATTGGGCGAACTGGCTCGGGGAAGAGCTCACTGGCGATGGCGCTCTTCAGAGTGCACGAGACTGCGCGTGGTCGGATTCTGGTGGACGGTGTGGATATTTGCCGGTTGCGGCTGAGCGACTTGCGGAGTCGACTCTGCATCATCCCGCAGACCCCGCTCTTCTATCGCTGCTCTGTGCGTCGGTACCTGGATCCTTTCAGCGAGTTCGACGACGCGCAGCTCTGGCAGGCGCTGTCCAAGACCGGACTCAGCGGCGCGCGGGACAGCCCAGGTAGCCAGGAGCGCCACCACCACCAGCAGCAACAACATCTCTTTGTGAAGAGTCTGGAGAAGCAACTCGATGAGAACGGAGAGAACTGGAGCCTTGGCGAGCGCCAGATGCTCGTGCTGGCGCGCGCGCTGCTCAAGCCGTCTCGCATCCTAATCCTGGACGAAGCGTTCTCGTCCGTCGACCAAGCGTCGGACAAGTTTCTACTGGGGGTCGTGGAAAAGGAGTTTGCCAAGTCGACCGTCTTCCTGATCACACATCGCCTCGACCAGGTGCTGCTGGGCTTCAATCGCATCATCGTGATGCAAGACGGCGAGGTGGCCGAGGTCGGCAGGGCGGAGGAGCTCGTTACAAACCCGGACAGCGCATTCTACGAGTTCCTGGAGACCACGCTGTTGACGTTCTGACAGAAGTGACAACTTTGCGACAATAGCCTCACGGACAAGCAGGAGTGTTCGGATACAGCTCTATGCAGACGTTGGGTGAATTCTAGATGCTGGACTTGTGAGCGAGCGGAGCTTGGGGTCGAATGCAACTGAGCAAACAGGCACCAAACGATGCTCCATCGATTCACTTACTGGTGAAATACTACTACATTTGCTACGTCAAAGTGAACAGGAAAGCCTTTTGAGCACCCACCTTTTCATCGAAGTCTCATGCAGTTCCTATTCGGGCACCCAGTTGATCGATCCCTTCTAAGTCAAGAGCTCTCATGAAGAGCTGGCTGCGAGGGCGCAGAAGCGTTAATCTCGCACTGACTGACTCGGTGGCCGGTGCAACCAATTTCAGTCGCCTCTGGAACTAATGGTCGTAGCTTATCAACCAACCTTTTTCGTTCCGGCTGCAACGCTCCTGTCACAAAGTGCAATACCCAGGTTTCAGAGCGGAAGCTTGCAACCTCACGCTTGACTTTGCATGCAATCGAATCCTCGGGCTCGAGTCGAACCCGATCAAGTGTTGACAGTAGTTTCCAAAAATCAGCAAAGAAAAGAACTCTGAAAGCACCGAGACCCCCAAAATCGTCTGGGTCCGGATCCCAACAAAGCCCTTGGTGGTTCGTCGAAGTGGGAAAGATGTGTGCACTGGCTCACGCATACACAACCGTGTTGTTTTGTGCCATCAGACCATCATTCTCGTTCTTTGGAAGAGCGAGAGTGATGATTATTTTGCCAACTCTGTTTACGAAAAAATGCCCGAGACCCTCACTCTTGACCCATCTAGATCTGCAAAGATGACGATACACACGACCGCCCTCAGAGACTGAGAGATCGAGCACTTCATTTCAATAATCAGCTGCTGTTTATGAGGCGACCCCAGACTCTCAGTGAGCATTGCGGAAGCACAGCGAAGCGGTCGCATTCGAGTGATTCCACTTCACTTCACTTCACTTCACTTCACTTCGGCCAGCATAAACAGCAAGAGATTGTGTGCTAGTTGGACCGACAATAGCAATCATTTGCATATGATTGCCATACTGTATGAGAAGCGTCCACAAAATGGATTTTGGGTGTCGTCCATCGCCTCGTGGAAAGGGCCACCGTTTTGGCTTTGCTGTCCACTCATCCTCACACATAGTAATTGAACTGACGTATGCTATTCTTCGATTTTCACACGCGATGCGTGGCGTCGATCGCGTGAAAAGCGCACCTGTGCGAATCGCAAAAACCAGTAGACGCTCAGCACACCCACGGCAACGGGGCAGCAAGTTGCGTGAATGAACGCTCGAGAGAGGCCATCAAGTCCACCACTCGCATCCTCTCGCGTGCGCCGCTCCGCTTGCTCGTTTTCCTCTCCAATGCACAAGCAAGCACTCGATTTCTGTTTACCCACCCGATGGAACTGCACTTGTCGTCAGGGAATTCATCAGAGAAAGAGACATGCACACAACGGCGGCATTTTGCTCTAAGCCAAATGGGTGCATTTCCGATTTGAGGTTGGATCTTCAATGCATCGCACACGATTTGCAACTGTGCCTGTTTGCATGTGTGTGGCGATCCTCCACCAAAGGTTACACTTGCAGCGTAACCGCTGTCGGCCCATTGTTGGCTGTTGCTTCCTTCAGCTTCGTTGCAGGAGAGGCTGCCGCGGCTTCAACACCAGCACGATCGTCGTTCTTTTGGGTTCCCGCTGCTTCGGACAGGGGTAGGTGGTCCACGTCACTTACGTTTGTGTTTCTTATTGGATGATTAAGACACCATGTTTGTTTAATCACTCGTTATTTTGGGACAAATAGTAAGCGAAACAGTTGGGACAGGGGTAGGTGAAGCCACGTCATATTTTATTCACGTGGTGATTGGCTCTCTCAATTATTGTGCTTAGGTCATCGTCTTTATTTTGGGGATGCCTGACTGGGTTACTCCAAACCGTAACCTGCGTACCCAACCCGAAAGTGTGGAATCGTGCAACGGCGGACTCGTTGGTACAATCTATCGATCGATCGATCGATAGATCCTGAGCAGTCCGTCTACTACTTGTGTGCTCATGGTCTCATTTCCCAAAAGCTCTCCACACGCACACGCACACAGCTCTCCGCTCTCCGCAGCACTTCCGCCTGCTTTCCTACGCCCGTCGCCACTTTGACGCCACCAACCGCACTGCCAGCAGAATGTTGTCCATCACGCAGTTCCCCCGCCGCTTCCCCACCGCCAACAAGCGCATGTTGCGCTCCACGACTGCCATCACCGCGGCATCGACTTCGGAATTCGGGTCCGCTCGCTCGCTCCACGATCGCAGCAGCGCCAAGACCCATGCGAATGCCAATGCTGGTGTGGTGGCCGCCCTGAGTCAGCACTCGGCACTGGTTCCACCGTTCACCTCTCAATTTAACGCACCTCGTGGTGCCCGCTTCGTGCAGACGTCCACTCCGTCCGCACCCGCGATGCCGCACTCCCTAAAGGGACAGTCGATTGGCTTTGCCACCGCCGCCTCGGCGGTTGAAGACGAGTACGACGACAGCTACCTGTACGGCGAGCGTAGTGACAACTGGTTCACGACGGCGCGCAACCCGCGCTACGACCCGACCTTCCCCGGCATGGACCCCGAGACGCACAAGCTCTCGTCGATCGCGATGCCGAACCTCAAGACGTGCTCGCGCGAAGAGATGCTCGATTACTTGGACAACACATGGGCGCTCACGGATGCGATCTTCTCGACGCTGCAGGGCGAGGAGGCGTTCACGACCCCGCCACCGCACCAGCTGCGCCACCCGCTGATCTTCTACTACGGCCACCCAACCGTGTTCATCGTGAACAAGTTTGTCGTGTCGGGCCTGTTCAACGAGCCGGTGAACCCGCACTTTGAGCACATCTTCGAGGTCGGTGTGGATGAGATGCGCTGGGACGACATGAGCAAGAACGAAATGGAGTGGCCGGCGGTCTCCGAGGTCACCGAGTACCGCCGTACGGTGTACAACAAGGTGCGCGAGCTGATCAGCACGCACGAGGGTTTGGCGCCGGGCCACGCGCCGATCGACGAGAAGAGCGAGCTGTGGGCGCTCTGCATGGCGCTCGAGCACGAGCGCATCCACCTGGAGACGTCGTCGATGCTCATGCTCGAGCACCCGGTGCACTTCTTCTCCAAGTCGTCGCTGCTGCCAGACTACCACGAGTCGGCACAGCGCGCGGAGCCAGCGAAGAAGCCCGTCGCGGGCGTCGACTACCCGGTGAACGAGCTGCTGGACGTGCAGGGCGGCCGCGTGACCGTGGGCAAGCCGCGCGACTTCCCGACCTTCGGTTGGGACAACGAGTACGGCCACAAGGAGGTGCAGGTACCGGCGTGCAAGGCAACCAAGTTCATGATCTCGAACGGCGAGTTCTACGACTTTGTCAACAGCGGCGGGTACCTGGAGCCGTCAAACTGGAGCCAGCTGGGCTGGGAGTGGCGCTGCTTCCGTAACACCAAGTGGCCGCAGTTCTGGGTGCCGGACGGCCCATCGGGCTCGCATCAGTACAAGCTACGCGCGATCTTCGACGTGATCCCGATGCAGTGGGACTGGCCCGCACAGGTAAACCTGCACGAGGCGCAGGCGTTCTGCAAGTGGAAGAGCGACCGCGACGGCAACCACGACCAGGTGGTGTACCACCTGAACACGGAGCCGATCCACCAGCTGATCCGCGACGACGCAGACAAGTCGACCAACACCGAGTCGGACGACATCCTCACAGTCGGCCGTAACAAGATGGCCGTGGAGACGGGCAAGAACCTGAACGTGTCCTACATGTCGTTCTCGCCTGTGGACGCGATGAAGCCGACCGCGTCAGGCTTCCACGACGTGTTCGGCAACGCCTGGGAGTGGTGCGAGGACATGTTCTCGGCGCTGCCGGGCTTTACACTGCACAAGTATTACGACGACTTCAGCGCGCCATGCTTTGACGGCGAGCACCACATCATCATGGGCGGGTCGTTCATCAGCAGTGGCGACAACGGCGCGTCCAAGTTCGCGCGCTACCACTTCCGCCCGCACTTCTTCCAGCACGCGGGCTTCCGTCTCGTGGCGCAGCCCGTGGACGCCGAGAGCCAGTCGATCCGCCTCGTGACCACGGACGTGAACTCGCCGGGGCCGTTCGTGAACACCAACAAGTTCCGCACGAGCGAGATCGTGCCTGTGAACGGCAAGGCGGCTGGCAACGGCGGCGCGGGCGTCAACTACCAGCTGCTCTTCGACGAGATCCACGGCAAGACCGAGCGCGTGCTCGAGACGTTCATGCAGAGCGTGGGCTCGGCGGACGCGAACACGCTGCTCGTGCGCAGCGGCGTCGACGGCGCGCTGCGTCTCAAGGAGCAGGTCAAGCCTGGCCACACGATGGTCGTGCTGTCGCGCGACAGCCACAACGATGCTGTGACCGAGGCGCTCGCCGCGGACTTCACGCTCATGGAGAGCACAGCAGTGCCAGTGTTCATCAAGGAGAGCGAGACCGAATGCCGCATCTCGGTGCAGACTGCGACGGCTTGGAAGAAGAACTAAGTCGTCTGTCGATCTGTCAGCCACACGTTGAACGTCGTGTGTGTGTGTGTGTGTGTGTGTGTGTGAAAACGAAAAAAAAGGGATCGCGCTCCAAACTACAGCAGCATCGACAGCTTGCTCTGGATGAAGCCCCCGTGTACAACCTTTAGTATATAACCAGTCAACCTGGTAGCAGGCGTGCTATAGCTGTGAAGTAATGCACACAGTGCAGCAGCTCAGCCACATTTAGCTTTGAATAACCAAATTCCCATTTTCAGACCAACAGCAGAGTGACCTATCAGACACAAATCCTTCACGTACTACGAATAACTCACCAGTGATGCCACCACGCACGACGCGAGCCTCACCACGGTTTCCTCAAAACAGCGTTGCGACGAAGCTCAGCGTCAGATCGCCAGGCTTCCGAGCCGCGCCCCAGAGCCCGTCAAACCCAGTCGCGTACGTCTTGTTGCGCGAGTCTTCGTGGCGATAGTACACCTCCAGGGTATCAAAACAGGATCCTGCAAGGGACAGAAACAAACCAGCAGGCATCACGCAAAGAAAAATGTTCGTAGCTTGGAGCCGATTTGCCATTCTGTAGCTGCAAAGACACACCCGTACGTATGATGCGGGTGTTCTTGTCGATGAGCATGAACTGCATAAACAACAACGACCGCGCTGCAGTTCAGTTCCTCAATATAAAGATGATGAGTTAAAGTGCAGCTGTCAGGAAAATGTTCACACACTACGTACCTTGCCGCTTTGGGGCGAGACCCGAAGAGGAACCTTCGCGGTGTGAAGCGCAGCGACTTGAACAGTCACGTCACTGGACTCCTTTCAGCAACAATAGTAGGGCTCACCTTTCCTTATCAATACCTTCTGGTTCATATTTGCTGGTTCACACGGTTTCCGGTCCTTGTACTCTATCCTGGTGGCCACAATCAATACATTTAATTGTGGCCACCAAGGAATACATGACCAACATTGGAGGTCCGCTCACACATCGCAGATTCGAACTCGCCCTGTGGTTGGCTCAAAAGCGAGCCAAGTGGCGAATATGTATCCGTGAAGCGCCTGCCCTGAAATGACCGACCATCGAGAGATCCGAACCGATCTTTTTTCGAGCGAGATTGAATCAACACACTGGCTGACGCGATCATTGACTCACTCTTCTACCACGTCCCAGCTCTGCTCTGCGTGTCTGTACAGATAGTAGTAGCAGCAGCCCTTGCAAACGACCTCCATCGTCAGTCACTCACACTCACAGTTTTCAATTCACCAAGCACTTGTGCTTCGCCCATTGAAAGAAGAACAGCACGAAAGCAACATGGAAGCCGCCAAGACCGTGCTGATCACAGGCAGCAACCGGGGCATCGGGCTCGCGTTCGCCGCGCACTACGCCAAACAAGGATGGAACGTCATCGCCGCGGCGCGCGACCTGGCTTCTGTGGAAGAGGTGAGTAGCCTCTGATTGTACTTGTCTTCTGAACAAGTGTATGCATAAAGCACGCCTGGGCAGAAGTGATAGGTGTTAGACAGAATCAAACCATGTGAATTAACAAATCCACCTGCCTGCCTACATCTGTCCCTTCTAGCTCGAGCGCCTGCCACTGTCCAAACTCGTGCAAATCGACACGAGCGACGAGGCATCGATCCTAAAAGCTGCAGAGAAGCTGCAGGGTGTGCCGATTGATCTCTTGGTCAACAATGCCGGTATCGGGGAAGGCTACAGCTTCCACGAGGTCACGAAGGAGGTACTGATGCACCAGTTTGAGGTGAACGCTGCCGGTCCGTTCCTCATGACGCGCGCGTTTCTGCCAAACCTGAAGCTTGCTGCTGCAGTTCATGGCGCCGCAGTTGTCGGACAGATTTCGTCGCGAATGGGCAGCATTGACGACAACACGAGCGGACGCTCGTACGGCTACCGATCGTCCAAGACGGCACTGAACATGATCAATGCGAGTCTCGCTGTCGACCTGAAGAGCGACAGGGTCATCGCGGTCACGCTCCACCCAGGGTACGTCGTCACCCGCATCACGGGTTTCACTGGAGGTCTCCAGCCGGAAGACAGTGTCGCTGGTTTGACCGAGGTCATCGAAAACCTCACGTCAGAGGACAGCGGCAAGTTCTTCAATTACGAAGGCAAGATCGCGGCGTGGTAAGGAGGAGCGAAAAGAAAGATTGAGAGAGAGGGAACGTACGCATAAAGGATTAGGGTGTCGAGATTGAGTTCGGAACTATCTTTGGTTTTGGGCTTCACGTTTTGGAAAATTGGTGAGCCTTGTAACCCGTGTTAGTGCAATCGATTTTTGAAAGCAATGCTGCAGTTTTCCAAGCACATGGCACGTGTATCGTGAGTGCTATTAGCTCCTGCTTGTTGTTACTGCCCAAGTTTTCCGATGTTCGAAATCAGTAGTGGCAGCAGTTCACGTTTACGCAGGAAAACCGCCAAGGTTATCAAGATGGAGCGGCCAGATCATCCCGCGTGTAGTTATTAGTTATTCGTGGACATGTTATTTCATATACAGTACAGTGCTGCGCAAAAGTCCGTCCGCATCCATGATTTTGAAAATTTTGGTACTGCAAGCGGCCTCATAACCTGTCATGTTTATATGTTTTTTGAATCGACACAAAGGATAAATGCAAACTTGAATTGTATTGAAAGCTAAAAGAATGCTCGAAAAACAGAAATCGGAGTTTT